>JAOUZG010015602.1:2750816-2761422 GCA_026289955.1 Argiope argentata | reverse complement strand
ATATATAATTTTTTTTACTTTCATTTTCAATTTTTCTAGCTGGAGAGCAAAGTTTTGGATCTCGACCGATTTCAAGATGAAATAACAGTTATGATATCATAGTTCTTCGCCAGCCTTTTAAAAACGCATATGCTGTTAAAGAAGCGTACGCAATACTATTAAAAGCAGGTCAACCTTTTAAAAACATATCTGCTTTCAAACAAGCAAACGTAATAATAGTGCAATGCTGGTGAAAGCAGGTAAAAATATTTTTTGCCCGTAAATTACAGAAACATCAAAACCTCTTAATCAAAACAACATCATTTTCTCACTTGATAAAAAAAATATTGAAAATGGATGACAAAAAGATAAAGTACTCCATGCCTATTTTCCCTAAAATCAAAGAATGTTTTGCGCACGCACATACACAATTAACCATCTTTGGCGACCAGCTGGTTGACGGGGATTATGGTTGATGAATACTTCAATTATATGTTTTGTCACGTGGTCTTAATGGCTTCCACAGCAAACATTTTCAAGCTTAAAATTTAGATAGCCATATAACTCATAATAATAATTTATGAATCTTATACTGTTCTGTTCATTGTGCTATATATTTAACAACTTTCTGTTATATGTCTGTAGAGGTGCATTATATTAGGAAAGAGCAACGGTGTATAGTTATGAAATGACTTTTAAAATAATTCCTCATTGATTGAAATATTTAAATTGTCAAATTTTAATTTAAATGTAACAAAATTTCAGAAATGTTATTATAAGTTTAAACTATATTAAAATTTAATTAACGCTGAAAAATAAATTTATCTTTACATACAATGAGGAAAAACGTCCAGATGAAATATATGTAGATAAAATGAAAATAATTTGAGTTTCACTAGGACAATGGAATTATTGTTGCAAAATGCACTTGAAATGTTTTTTAAAAATTAAGTAAAAGCAGAAAAAACTATGACATAATATTAGTATGATTGAAAATTTGTATCATTGTATGTTCTTTCTTCTTTTTTTTTAAATTTTCGAGTGATGGCATATTGATTTTTAAAGTTATGGTGAAAGAATGTCGAATGTTAATTAATTTTTAATTTCATAAAATTTTGAAAAAAAAAATGTCTTGAGGTATAGATTTTCATTCTTCTGAATGTATATACGGGAAATTCAATAGCTTCAGAGTAAAATGGTGTGGTTTGAAGAGCGCTCTCTCTCTCTCTCTCACACACACACACACACACGCAGAGAGAGAGAGAGAGAAAGAGAGAGAGAGAGAGAGAATGGGAAGAAGGAAAGAAAAAAAAGATTAATCTTTAGCCTTAGTAGAAATAGAAATACATTATTAAAATTTCACAGTAAACACACGAGTTGTGAATACTGTAGGTGGTTCCTATTGTATTTGTTCTTTAATATATTTAAATTTTAAAACAAGTAATATTAAAAAAATTAAGCCAATTCTTACTTAGATTAACAAAGAAAATTTTTATTATGTATACTTTTTATTAAATAATTATAATTTATCAAATATAATTATTTAATAAAAAGTATATAAGAATTGAACTCTCATTCTTCACCTCCAGGCGAAAAACATCGAAACCTTTGCATTTTACCAATTGATCTTCTGCCTGTAGATTTCGATTTTCATTACAAACTGCTAAAACTCTATTTAAAGTATTAAAAATTGATTTCATTTAATTAATGAATTCATATTTGAAAAAAGCTGTATTAACATCGAGTGTCATCCACTACAAGTTTTAATGAAATGTATTTGAACTTGAGTGGATGAATAAAAAGTATTTTGTTAACGATTGAAAATTTGAACAAAATGTATACAGTCGCTCAAAAAATTGAGAATACACCTTACTTTTACTTGATAAATCCAACTTTCAATACAAATAACACACAAACTAGAAGTCCAGACATATTTCTATTTTTACTCATAACAAATGGTTTAATTTAAAGTAAAAATAAAGAAAAACCAATGAAAAACCTCTGAACTGAACATTTTTAGAGGCATTTTAGATAAACATTATAAGATTTTTGTCTCAAAAATTGAGAGTACAGGAACGAAATGTTTGTAATATCGGGCAAAGAAAGAAAGCGCAAATATTTAATTGCATGTCTTCTGGTTTTTATAGTGACTTTTGGACGTCGTAGTGCTGATTCGACCAATTTTTGGTGGTATTAGGAGATAATTTACGCTTTCTTCTTGCAAGAATTGTTTAAATAGGATTTGTTTCTAATTTTGTGTTTTTGAATCACTATTTTGAATGTGACCTACATATATTCAATGACATTGATATCAAGGTACTGTTGTAGTCACCTAAATACTGTTTACAATGAGAAAACACCACTATTTTAACGTTACGACGTGCATTCTTTTTGGGGTCATAGTCCTGCTGGAAAATGAAATTTCCACCTAAAGCTAAATGTTTGCATTTTCCTTCAGATTGCTTTGACCGTATGGTTCATTCAACTTGCTGCAGATATTTCTTAAATCATATCAGAAACGTAAGTGCTGAAACTGTGCAAAATGTCATTATACAAGATGGATATAAAAGTCAAATTGTTAGAGAGAAATTGTACATCAGATTGTAAATTCAGAATAAAGAGTTTGAAGTTTTCAAAAACTCGGATTTCGTACAATTTCGAAAGGGTCAAATTTTGCGCCTTAAAATTCCAAACATAGATCCATTTATGAAAATAAAATGCTTCATTAATTGATAACGCATGAAATGCAGTGAGACGTCACAGAATTTGTTCTGGAATTACTGACGCTAAAAATCATTGATAAACTCGACAGATGACAGCGACGTAGCGTCCTGCACTTTGATTCCGTTTTATTACGTAGGAGGATCTCGAAAGAATATGAAATTTTATCAAACGAGAAACGAAGGCTTCCCGTGACGTCACGTCGTTTATCGAATCGTTGGCACCCAGTTGATAGTTCCAAAGTATAAGGAGATTTTACGCAAGAATTATCATCCTCTCGGCTCCTTTTTGTTTTCCCTTTTGAGCTGAATGAAACGATATATTTTTTTAAATTTTTTTATTCTTATAATGTGATATATCTGTATGTAAACGTGAAGATATCAATAAGCCTAACAAGCAGGTGTTATGACAAATAAATGTTGTTTTTAAAATGATATTGAAAATCGTTTGCTCTTTGTGTTTCATGACATTTTAAATTTTCATGAAAGCATGCTTGGTAAACAGGTGGTCTTTCTTGTAGATGTTCCTGCAAAACATCAAGATATATAAATGCAATGAGTACCAACAACATTTACTGTTCTCTGAAATATTACAAATAATATATCCGGTATTCCAATTTTGATCACAAATATCAAGAAATAGTCGAGAATTTTCTCTTAACTCTAGCCTTTCAGAGTTTTTAGAGTAGACAAAATAACTTTTTAAACTTTTTTTTCGAGAGTAGATAAAATAACTTTTGCAAATTTTCATGTAATATATGGATCTAAAACAATTAAGCTATCAGAAAAAGATATTTAAAATAATTAAAGTTACTAAAGAACCAGAATCTCAGATTAACCATTTTGAAACAAATCAGCTAGCCGCCCTGGTTATTAGGAAAGTTAGCACCTTAGAATCCTTTCATCCCCCTCCCGCAGTCATCTTCTCACACTTTCAAATTTGGTGCGAATTTTAAATAAAAAAATCAACACATTTATGTGACATACACACAAAGAATAACACAAATTAAAAATTTTCATGTATTTATATTTATAGCTTTTAAAAATGAGACTAGACCTATCTGTAGAAAATTTACCCCTTTCTGATAATGGTGCCAGAAAAAGGAATAATTTTATAATTGCATGGGACAGCAAAAGTGAATATTAGTGTCTGGAAGAAACTCAAATACTTTCGGTGAACCAATAATTTATACTATTATTATGAATGTGAAAGTTTGGATGGATGATGTCAGTCAATCACGTCAAAATAGCTGAACGAAATTGGATAACATTTAGTACAGAGATAGATTATAGTCTGGAATAGGGCATAGATTACTATTTATTCCGGTTATTGAGTGATTAATTTTTTATTAATGAAAAACTAACTTTCCCGCCAAAATCTTTGCTTCCCCACCTTTAAATGAGTAAGGCTTCTTCTTTTTCCCCCCACATTAACGAGATTAGGCTTAACATGTTTTCGATCGATTGTTTCAAACGATTCTGTTTATTTTTTTAATGCTTGATGCATTTAAAATGAAACATTGTTTATTAATCGATCTTTCGGATTCATTTTGAAGTACTTTTGAATTTAAAAAAAAACAGAAAAAGGGAAAGTAAAATGTTCTAATTTGTATTGCGTTACACAAACTGCGTTAACTAGAATAAAATAGAAGATTCACGCATTTGCGTTATCGTAACTGGCGTTGAAAATTCACACATGCGCAGTGTGCCCTGATTGGTGACAATTGTGTTTTCTTCGGATACGAACTTGAATTTAATTAATTGGTTTGCTGTTTTGTTTAATTATCATCGTAGAGAAGTGTCATTAAAAATTTGGTTTATTGCAAAACTCAAAAATGTTCTTTTACAATAACATCAGTTGTTATGCCGGAAAGTTTTCCCTAAATTTTAGCAATTTAAAAGAAAAAAAATCTAATTTGCTTAATTTTCTAATGTTGGTTTTTGTTGCAATAAAATTCAAAGCGTTTTCATTGTTATATATTTGCAGTATAAAATGAAGTCTCCTGAAAAGCGTCTGTATATTGGAGCCCTAAAAACGCGATAAATAATTAACGGATATTGGAGATATTTATACCATTTTGTGGAACATTTATTGGGGAAGGCTTTAGCACATTAAAATCGCATCAAAATAAAAAGGGGAGTTTTATAATTGCAGCTTTAACTTCTCCGCGTATGTTCAAAAACCTCAAACTGCGCATGTGCAAATAGCATAAGCTGTGGCATGCATATGTGATATATTTCTTTGTTTATGCCTGATTTTAAAAAGCGATTCTAATCTCATTATGTCGAAAAGAAGAAAATCTAACCTTGAAAGGTTCACCTATGTTTTGTCTAGGGAAATATCACATTTTAACCTTTGTAACAGTTTAAACATTCTTGAATGTGTATTTAAAAAAATTGTTTTTTTTAGTTATTTTTGATAATTTCTAAATATATTTTTATGTTTGTTTGATGTTGCGCAACATGACCATGTCATATCGGGCGGAGGCTAGATTTAAGTTTAAAGCTAATTTTTCTTCTTGGATGTTATACCATGGGGATTGCCTTGCGGGTATGCTAGTCTAATAAATAATCGTATGATTTAGTTTTATAACATTTTACATTGTGATCAGATCGTCAGTTCTCACACGTACTTATATGTATATATATATCCAAGATTTTGAAAACAAATGAATATAGTTTCTGAAATAAAGTTTAATCTTTAGAATTTTCTGAAAATTTTGCAGCTTTCATTTTCCTCTTATTTTTTGATATTTGGATTATTTTTAGGTGTATTTGAAAACTTTCTTAGTTAAATCGAAAGAGGTTGTAAGAACGATTTTCGGATTTCAAAGTTTAAAAATTACCACCGATTGTTTAAAACGTATTTAATTAGAAGGAAAGTTTTGAAAGATTAATTTTCTAAATCTTTTCGCTCATTGGCTTTTAATATTTTAATTTTTGATTTGCGATGTAAAGACAGTCTGATTAACGTATATTTGAAACTTATGCACTTAATGTATGATCAGCTATTATTTACAAATGTGATGCATACTTTCTTCTGCTTACGAGTGATACTAAGTCCATTGAAGTTCTACTGATTTTAATTTGAGAACGGCGACAACTATAGCCATAAACTTAGTGACTAGATGTGGTGATCAATTAAGTTACACTTTTAAATTAAATATCATATTAATAATTCATATTGCATGATATCTTTTTTAATTTAGTAATTTGTAAAAATCCACAATATGTTTTAATTACTTTCTCGTTTACGAAATGCACATAAAGAAAATATTTTAATTGACGAAAAATTCGAACTCGAAAATTTAATGTTTTCCTTTTTTCAGGTCTCGCTGATTCCGAAAAACACTCTTTGGGAATTATGTCTGTCTGTTTTTAAACACAAGAGTTCAAAAGTGCTTTGAGCTAGACGGGTGAAATGTGGTCTGTGGTCTTAAAGATAAATTTGTAAATATCTAACAAATTATTAAGTAAATCCTTTCAGACTAACTGTACGAGTCCAAAAAATGTACGAGTGTGCACAATAACTATAAAACTTAAAGGTTTAGACATTGTAACACCTGTTTAGGTCTAAAATATAAATTCTTATCAAATTAAAATGTACTTTCTAACGATAAAACATGATAGCTCAAAACTCACTGACCTAAATTAATGAAGTTTTGCTCATGATTTTGTGACTATAATTATAGTTTGTCAGGTTTTGGTTTCCATCGGTTCTGCTTCTTATATATTAACCAATGTTAGAGAATAAATGCCAAAAACAATCGCCACAGATCATAAATTAGAATAAATAAATCAGTACATGTTGAGATTGAAATTGAATATCGATTTTCTCTAACTATTATTCTCTACTGGCATACAGTTAATGCACAAGTATTGGTTTTCTTTAAGATACTATATGAATGCGTGAAAAAAAAAATAAGTGCTCGTGGCATTCACGGCCTTGCTCACGACTCCCAATTTTACGCAATCTGAAGGAGGTGGATAAAACCCTCATTGAAGTGGGTGAAGAAGTTTCGAGGAGATCATCTCCGCTGGTTTATTTATTATGACTCATATATGTACAATGCTCTTGTTTGTATACACTATTATTTAAGCAAATGTTCGATGTTTATAAACATTGAGAAACGTCGGCAAACAATACTGTTACGAACTTGTAGTTTTGCTTCCTAGCATGAAAAGTTGCATCGTAAGAAAGAGCGTTTTACAATTAGCCTTGAAGATGCCGCATCAGTGATCTTAGAGCTTGGCGACTATTTGCCAACTGGTGATGAAATTGGCGACTAAATAAAAAATATTGAAAACTTCGAGATTTTTATCGAATTATCCAATAGAAGATACACTTGATTGGTCCTCGAACCTTCTCACTCAGCTTCCCGAGAACTATAAAAGATCGACGGCCTCAAGCATCAATGAATTAACAGCAAAGAGAAAAGAACGTTAATGTCACTCACTAGAAGCCAAGGACTAACTCTCTCCAATCTTAAGCCACTACAGGAGACAGCTTCCGGTTGAAGTGGACTCTCCTATAACTGGAAGTCTTCAGCATCAATAAATTTAATTCAGAATTGGAGTTGGTGGCGTTGAGAATATAACGATGCAATGGTTAGGAAAGGGATGGCCTGGTTGGTAGAGCGTTGGACTCTTACTCCTTAGGTTACGGGTTCGAAGCTCACCGGCCAAAAGATTCCCCGAGTGTGTGACGATTGGCGCTCGTTCAATCTGTTCGAGGTCACAAAGTCCTCCATATCGAGAGCAATATCATTGGGGGTACTGGGTCAGAGATGATCGTTCTCTGTTCCAGGTATAAATTACGATCTGAGATGTATGAATGACTTTGCATGAATGTAGTCTGCCCCCTAAAAAGGGCTGTGGTGTGTTTGTGTAACAAAGTTATACTCTTGGCACTACTGAAAAAAAAAAGCGACACTCAATCAGTTTAAATCGCTGACAGGCCTGTCAGCGGGCTTTCAAAATTTCTTTAAATAACAACGACAGATATTTTATTATCCAGCATTTTGTTAATACCACCATTTTGGAGAGTCAAAAAAAAGCTGCACATTTTTCATGGGAAAATTTTATGGCAGAGTTTTTTCTATTCAAATCAATGTAGTGATATCTGAAGATTTTATGTTTAATCTTGAATATATCATGAAATATCACCTGCCCTCCTAAAACCATTCTTTTCGAAACAAATAAGAAAACTACATAATGCTGTATGCAAACTGTATTGAGAAAGCCAGCAACAGAGTGTGACGACTAAAATCGCTACTTCTAAAACAAAGAGACGCATTTGCTTGGCTTAAAATCTGCTGATCGTATCAGCAGAAACTTGTCCACGGCAAGTGCCATTAGTCACAACAACACACAACAACGAAACAATGGCGAAACAGTCCAGCGAAGTGACATCGTTGTGTGAAACCCAAGCTATCTCTGAACTGATCTGTGAGTCGAACCCTGTAGTTTATTGTGGAAGCAGAGTCGTGTTGTGTGTGAAGTAGCCAGTCGTGTAGTAGTGAGTCGGTAGGTGGATATAGCTAAAGCGGGATGACAGTGGGAATTTCAGCCTTTTGAAAAGACTGTAGAGCGAAGCTCCGAGGATCCCCTCTCCTGCTGAATTCTCTCAGGCTGCTTTGTGTGCTGCGTTCGATTTCTACTTGTGCGCTACTGTCTGTGGTAGTGTGCCGCTATGTGTTCATCTCGGCTGTACATATTTTTTTTGTATGTGTATTCTTCTTCTTTGTGTTAGTGTCTTCGTGTTAAATAAACGTCGTTGTTGTTTCCTACTGAGGGATACTGATTGTCTTTATACCATACACCCACGACAAGCGGAATCTGTGATTTTACCGACTCAGTAACAATATATACATATTGCTTGCCAACGGATGTCTCCGCGCATTTGCGAATGAGACAGGATTGGTTTAATCCTTCCAAATAAGGATGAGAGGAAAGATGAATAAAGATGTTCACATTTAACAATAAAATAAACTCGTATAACTCAAAGAATAAATTTAAAAAATAATAATAACATCAGAAACGACGCGATACTCGCATTCACGTGAAAAAAATTAACGAAAAAGTATCTAATGGGACGGAAATCAAAGCCAAAGATTGACGAAGAATTCCGGAAATGCACTCATCCTTCCACTTCTCTCCCCTTAATGTGTTAGAATCACCGAAAAGTGGTCGAGCAACACGCAGCTGAATATGGGCTGTGGTGGTCTGGTGGTAAGGTCTAAGCTTGTGAGTCGTAGAATTGCAGGTTCGAGACCCGATTCCATCAAAGAACCCTCGTGTAAGGGCGTCTGTTGGGCGTTAAATCCGTCGGGGGCGAAACATCCTCACTTTGGTGTGGTGTGGAGAGGGAGGTGTCAATTCAGGTGTCGTCATCGTCATCTGACCGTGGTTCAAAACTACGAGGTCTGTTCTATAATAGCCCTGGTGTTGCTTTACATTTTGAAGTTAATAAAACTAAACCATACCAAATCAAAATGAATATACTGAAACTCTACTAAACGTCTTTATTTATGTTTGACGAAATGTTAATTTCCTCCTAATATTTTATTACTCATCAAATCTGTATTTTTAAAAAGGAAGGTAAGAATTAAAAAACATAATTATTTTAATCAAGGATAAACAGTGTAAATGTTTGCAGAATGAATTTTACCACTACACGTGTCCTCAAGAAATCCTCTATCCACGATGCCTGTGTTAGGCTTTGAGTGTGCAGCTGTAAATTTCTGAATGCCTTTAATTCCTTAGACGAAACAGAAAACGTATGCACTAATGATTGTATTAATGTATCCCGTAGTTTTGAAGCTTATTAGATTGAATACGGTAGCTTTGGATAACGTTCAGCTGACAACGCAGATAGAAAAGGCGAAATCTTAATATGAAAATATTTTTACAGCCTAAATGCAAAGGATTAGTTTTATCTTTATTGATCTATGAAATTATGAAACTGTTACATAGGCTTGAGATAAGAATATTTATCGAAAAGATAATTTGTGTTTTCTAATGTTTTTTGGTTGGTCATTACTAGAAAAATGATATATTTTATCTAAATTTCAATTTTTGAAATTAAGTATTAAAATTTTAAAATACATAAAAATATCAAAATTAAATGTAAAATTTTGAATTTTGAAATGAAAATTTGAATTTCATTACAAATTACAGGTCACTTATATTCATGAATAATTGATTATCATTTATATTAATTTATTAAATACATTTATAGATTTTAATAAATGTTTTTTTGTGCAAATGCTACTTGAGAAACGGTTCATTAAAGTCTATTTACGTTTTCCTTGTAGACTGGTAAACTACTTGTTAAATATAATAAAAAAAGTTAGAAAAATCAGGTTTAAAAGTGAATCATAAATCTGTTATTGCTCATATGTCCTCTAATCATCATTCTTTTTCTACTTCCTTTTGTCTTACTTCCTATGTTAAATATAATTTCAAACTTCGAATAGAAATACCTTTTACCTTTCTTGTATCTGAAGTATACAAGAAAGGTAAACAAAATAGAAGTATTATAATCTTAAAAAAATTTTGAAACTCGAGAGTTTTTCCAATGTTTACTTTCAAATCTTACTCAGTTCGAAAAACTAATTTTTGGAATTCCAAATGCATCTTCATCCGTTTTTATGTTTGTTCTTTAAGCTAGACGGTTGAAATTTAATATTAGATCTTTAAACCGAAATTTGTAGATTTCTATCAAATTTTTGAATGCATTTTATTCACAGGAAATCTAAGATTTTACTGAGGATTTCGTAGCAAAGTATTAAGTGATTATAGTTTTTAGCTGTCAAGAAAGTGGTTTCTGGAAATGGCGTGTATTATATTTAAATAAACGAATTTTAAGTATCAAAAATTATTCTATACACATTGCTATATATATA
>JAOUZG010015602.1:2732609-2750416 GCA_026289955.1 Argiope argentata | reverse complement strand
TAGATAGTTCAAAATGTAATAGAAATATACTAATTTATTTTAAAGCCAATAAGTTAAAGCATGCATTTCATCATGCTAGATCAAATCATTTTTAAGTTTTCGTATTTACAGACAGGAATAATACCAAAAATGTTTTGACGGAACTTCCTCTACGAAGTCCGTTCAGTCCATAGGGTCTCTTATAGTGGGTGTAAGGTGTAACGCAATCAAAAAACCTCAATTATAAACATCAACTTCTTTTAAACAAGAAGAAAGGAATATAAAGATGACGAATATATAGCCGAGACATACACACTCAATACACAGCAGCACACTACAACAAACAGACCACAAGTGATAATCAATAGTAATGACAACCGTAGCTCACAAAGCAACCAGACAGATTCATCAGGAGGAGGAAGTCGTTGTAGCCACTCTCTAGGGTTTCTCCAAACGTCTGCAATTATCCAATGTCTCTCCGCTTTAGCTGTATCCAATTGCCACCTCACTACTATACAACTGGCTACACCTCACACGTTTCGATGTTGCTTCCATAATAAACCCTAGGATTCATCACACAGCTCTATTCTCTAATTGCTTGAGCTCCAACCAACACCTGCCAAAAGCAGGTCTGATATAATTAGCCACTGAATCGCTATGCGACTCTAAATTTTTTGATGTCGCTATATACGAATGTCTTTGGCTTGGACTACCTGCCCTTTATAATTCCAGGAGCAGCTCCGTAAAGGTTCTGAAACAATCAAGGATTTAGTGGCCTTATTGACAAAATTCTTGAAGATTCCAGTATTATATATTTTGTCACCAAACTAGCCAAATGGTCGTCAAATACAGGGATCACAGACTTTCCAATTCATAAACATTTGGAATATTCTTTTCCGCTCATGTTTACGGATAAGTCATTGATTGATACATGGATTTTGGAAAAATTAAGCTTCTAGTGGCTCTTTGCTAACATTTTTGAAGATTCTAGTGTAATCTAGTATCTAGTTTATACTAGATTCTAGATTCTAGTATCTAGTTTAGACAAAACAAAATCTGTTCATTAATCCAATAATGTATTATGCCACCAAATTCGCCAAATGATCGCCAAGTACAGGGATCACATATTCCCCTAATTTTTAAGTATTCGGAATTTTCTCTTCCACTCATGCTGATGGATAAATCTTTGACGCACGGATTTTAGCAAGACCAAGCTAGATTAAAACCCCTTGCAACACGAATTTTATCTGAAACAGACGATTACCTTTCACTTAGTTAATTAATCCAAATGTAAAACATGTTCTACGATGAATGAAAACTTTTAAAATAACTGTTGCCAAAACGCTGTCAATAACTTGAGAATATTAAGAAAGGAAAAGTTTTTATTTTTCATTATAAATTTATCTTGCACTTCTTGAAAGTGACGAAATATAGTAAAAGAAGAAAAATAATGAAAACTTATAAGAACAATTGGAATTGGAAAATCAAAAATTAATTAAAATTGAAAACTAAACGAGATCGAATATACTTTGTTGATTCAAAAAACAAGTTTTCAGAAGAAAGAAATTCTTATTAAGTTAACAAAGAACTCTTTTGTCTTAAAATAAATTATTAAAATTACTAAATATTTTACATTTTCTAAACTTCAAAACTAATGCTATGAGCATATAAAATATACATAGGATAGAAATATATTCCCAACTTGGCTTATTTTAAAAAATTCGCACAAAAGTGTTACTTACTGCCAAATATCAGAAACAAAATAAAAATAAGCCATGAAAAGTTTCAACACCTAAAATAAGAATTAAGATTCTTGTGATAAGCCATGTTATGAATACCAAGAAGTCTCAATGGCTCATTGTAAAACAAAGTAATGAAAAGGATTCTTTATTACGAAATAATTTTTGCGTAAATTGCGTAAGGAAACGTTTTATCAAAGATAAAACTTATATGTTGATTGAAAACTTAAACGCTTGAGAAAATCGAATGTTAAGATTATTGACCTCAGATAAGGTGAAATATCAAATGCAGATGCAAAATACTGAATTCAATATACGACGAAAAGAAATAAAAAAAAAGTGATATTGAAAATCATTTGATACAAAGTTTTCTCGTAGAGTGTTGTAAATGCAATAGAAAGTTGAAAGTATCGGCCGATAATTTTCCTTTCGATTTTCTTGAATTTTCTAGTAATATAAATATCGTCAAACATTCGATTTTACTCTGTTAATTTGAATCGAAACAGGGAATTGTTTAGTTAAAAAACACCACTTGTCCCTTATGATGTCATTGAATAATTTTGTTTTAAAGCTCTTAATTTACTCAAAGGATTTACTGTTTTATAGTGTAATGAATCAAAAGATTAAATATAAATTTCTCAAACTTTTTTCTTTCTCGTTTACTCAGAATAAGCAAAGTACAAAAATAGTCAAAAATTCATACTCGAGATCTTGGCGAGTCTCCTTATTTTAGACTTCTCTGAATTCGAAAAATTCATTTTTGGAAATTGTCTGTCTGTCTGCAGAAAAAACTCAAAAACATTTTGAGCTAGAAGGTTAAAATTTGGTTTTTAGACAAAATTTGCAAATTTTAATCACATTTTGTACAAAATCTCTAAGGAAAAAGTCCGTCTGTTAGACCTTTTAAATGTAAGTTTACTCGATAATTATAAAACGAAGTTAGAGCTAAATATTGTAACGAATATTATCTCGGGGTTCGTTTGTATAGTGGATGTATGTTGTAAACACACTCTCAGGAGTCTTCTTATAGGAAATAACAACGACGTTTATTTTACGCGAAGGCACTAACACATGGATGACGAATTCACAGACTACAAATATGTACAGCCGAGACGAACACATGCAGTTACATTACAGCAGACAGTAGTCCACAAGTAGAAATAGACCACAGCAAAGAAGCCAGACAGAATTCAGCAGGAGAGGATATCCTCGGAGCTTCATTCTACAGTCTCTCCAATCGGTTGAATTTCCCCACTGTCTTCTCACTTTAGCTTTATCCAGCTACCGACTCATTACTGCTCGACTAGCTATTTCACCCAGGACACGAGGCTGTTTCCATAATAAACAACAAGATTCGACATACAGCTAAGTTCAATAATAGCTTGGGCTCCACACAAAGCTGTCACTCCGACAATGCTTCGCTATTCTCTCGACGACTTGTTACTTGTCTTCTACTCAAGCTCCTGTTCAATTCAATTCACTTTTCAGCTTTAGACTGTAGACCTTAAATAGCTCCTGGGAGGTGGGCCGAGAACCTTCTAAGATAATAAGGACGCAATTTGTTTTCTATAGGATGGATAGTGAAAATTCTCAAAGTTCCTAGCATTATCTATTTTATTGTCAAATGGTAGTCAAGTTTCTAATCATGCTCAGAGATCATCCGCTTCAGCAGGGCCCGCTGCAACAGAGCTGATCGTAAAGCGATATTTCTTACGATGCCGCAATTCGTGTTAAGGAACAAAATTACAGGTTTGTAACAATACATAAAATTTGGTACGCAAATATAAAATCTATATTGTAGACGTCTCACTAATTTTGGGCCAGACCTAACAAGATGTTAATCATCTGTCTGTTTGTAATTTTAGGAGCATGCAAACTCGATAACTGAAAAATGCAATGACACACACACACACACACACACACACACACACACACACACACACACACACACACACACACACACACACACACACACACACACACACACACACACACAAATCAAATTTCGAATAGAATAATTTGACTACAAAGGCATTAGAGTAAATGGAAGATAGTTTGATAATTTTAGAGAGACTTCTCTTCCAAATTTTTTGTGAAAAAAGTTCGAAAACGTGTGTTTTATGTTGACCTGTTTAAGTCTTATTACACAAATAAACTCGTACCGTTGTAAACATATGCTTAATAAAAGTATTTGTTTAGTGAAATAATTATTCTTCATAATTATTAAAATATTTTAAATATGCTATGAAATACTTAGGTCCAAAAAGCAACACAGAAAGTTTAAGATAGAAATTATATTGAGTTTATACTGGACCATTTATATGACGGTCTGTAAGAGTGCATTCGTAAAAAGGATGAAAATTGCTGCTAGGTCCATGACAAGTATTTGCCCCGACAGAACAAAACATGCTACTGTATTGCATTTTCTTACTATGCATGCGCTTGCAGAATTTCGCGTGTTTTTCAGCATAAAAATTTTTATCATAGACTAATTCCGAAATTTTTTGCTATTTGTTCTGATGCGAAGTTGAATGTGCGCGTTTTCATTTTATTTGACCTTCTTTTCTATAGTTTTCCAAATTTAGGTAGGTTGATATTTTTTTAATTTTTTTTACAATGTTTCTTTTTGTAAATATCCACCACTTGAGGAAACTAATATAGATTATTTCTGTGAAAAGAAAAATTCAGGGGTGCCAAAACGGCAGTTTATAGCCAAGCAAGGAATGTCTGGATATATGGTATGATGTTGTGGGAAACATAAATCAACCCCTTTCTAAGCTGCATTCTGAACGTCTTATAACTAGTAGAAACCCGGCATTATTCTCGGTTTACACAATGCCAGTTATAAGCGGGCAAGTAGGCAGAGCATTTGCAGAACGGGCCTGATTTATTTTTGCCACAATTTCATTAACATAAATTCAGGCATTCCATGTTTGGCTACAAATTTCCATTTTGGGGTCCTTGAATTTTTCTTTTTCATTATATTTTGTATTAGGATTATGGATATTTACACACAAAAAATGTAGTAAAAAAGTTTGATATACTTAAATGGGTAGAACCATAAAAAATAGATAGCAAACAAAATGAAAACACACACACACACACACTCAAACAATCTCACATTAAAAATAACAAAGAGCGAAAGATGCCGGAATTAATCTACGATAAGTAATAAATTTTTTCTCGCCAAAACCCCCGCCAAATTCTTCAAATGAATGTGCTGTAAAAAATTATAATACAGGGGCTTGTAGTTATCATGGCCGGACAATTACTTGCCATCGGTCGGGCAGCATTTTTCAGCCTTTCTACGCATGTGCTGTCTAATTTCTGTCTTATAACTGGCCAAGTATAAACGCAGTATTACTGTCAATAGAAAAAGTAATCAGAAGTAGAAAAACTAGATGTGAAAAATGCATGTGTCAGACAAATCAATAGAGATGCAAAATGCTTGAGAAAGGTTTAGGAACTTGAATAATATTGATGAAAATTTGGTATTGTACATATTTCAGCTGCTTACGATTATGTTTCAATTCTTCTAATGATTTTTCTGACACTTTTTCGTTTTGGGAAACATGTGTAAAGGGTCCTACTTATACTAATGTGCTTCAAATCGTAAATTTTTTTAAAAATATTTTTAGAAGTTGTGATATATTTTTTGAGAACACCTCAAAAATAGGATGATATGTTTCCGGCATGGCGGTTGGATCTCGCCACTCAGGGAGGTACACAAATAGGTGTGGGTCTGACACCTCCCATTGATAATCAGACGTAATTCCTACGGGAAGGTTTGTACCGTGGCAGGGAGCCTTTAGTACTCAACCACAATTCTCTCCAGTGTTGCTGTTGAGATAGCACAGTCATTTAGTTTTATTATTTATCAGTATGTCTTCGGGTGGGTCGGATAGTCAGTGATATGACTAGCCGTTGTGTTATCTGACATAATTGGATGTCTGAATCAGACATTACTGATAAAATATTTAGCGTTTATCAAACACACGTTATGTCAAGTATATATTTACTCATAATTGTATAAGTACTTACAATCATAGTTAAAATACATAAAAAAACAAACACTATTCCTCTGCATAAGAACCGTTTCTGTTCATATACGATCACTTAACTCATCTACATAAAGACTCATGAAACAGCATATGGTCATTAGGATTACGACTAAATTATTAACTTTATTGATGCAAACATTTGATACTTATATATTAATTACCCTCTATTAATTAAAATTCTACAAATATATATAATAATAATTTAATTTAAATTCTAAATAAATTTCTAATTTTTATCATAAATTAGGCCATGTTAACTTCCTTCAAGAACGTTCTTTTATTTCCTGATTCGAATCCTATCTTTTTATTTAATTATTTCTAACAACTGATGACTATTGCAATTTCTCAATCTCCTAGCGAAGGGATAAAAATCTTACTACTCATACATATTTTTCAGATACTTAAGACTCCCTTTTTTAAGTCTACTAATATAGAAGAAATCCCTATCAGAATCTCATAATAACCAAATGTACATATTTCTTTCTTCTTTGGATTTGTGTCAGTGATATGACACAAATCCAAACTGACATATTTCTTATCACTTCTTCCCTGTGCGTATAAAACGCCTCCCGTGTTGAATCCAAATGTTTCTCCTTTTCAGCCATGTATCTTAAAATTATGTTCACACACGCATGCACGCAAATTTGTAAATTTTACATTTAAAAATAGTTTTTTTTCTGCATTATTAAATTCATATTCTATTGAACGAATTGAAATTCCAGTTTTTCTTATAAAGTAAAATACTTTAAGGATTGTGATTGATTTTAGATTTTTTTTTGATTAAATGGCAATCAAAAGTTGCTAAACAAACAACTTTTATATTGAGGCAATATTTCACCACTACTCGTTATTTTCAATCTCTTTTATATTTATTACATTCCAAAATGAATTTTTAAAATTTTCTTAATTTTCTTTTCATTAATTCGATTAATAATCTTAATTGTAACATAGACATCTTTTGCCCCAAATTGAAAAAAAAATCTAAATAAATATAATATATTAATATTAATATTAAAAAATTAACTAAATATATTATAAAAATATTAATTATTTAAAACATACTTGTTACGACATAAATGATAAATATTTCCTTTAAAAATAATGTACAAGAAATTTAATAATTATAAATATTATTTTGTAAATAGTAGTAAATTAAAATTGGCAACAATGATATATTTTGGAACTTTTTATTTGGATGTTGATAAAAACAACGATAGTGGAACTGCTTTTAACTGTTAACTGAGTGAAACTCCAATTTGTTTTTTTGTGCGTGTGTGTGTGTGTTTTCTTATTTATTGACAAGATTTTTTATTAACTTCTGGAAACCGGGGATAAAAGCCATTGTAGCTATAAATCCCAATACTTTATATCTTTCAAAACAACGATACTAGAATTTGAACGAAAATAAGTTGATGTAAATTTGATATTATTTACAATGTAATAATATTTTGTTTTATAGTAATATCGTCTGCATTTCATTTTTGTTGACAGACGAACTCGAACATGCTATTCCAACATTTTCTAGATTCTCCTTCTGATTTCGTTCCTCAGTGAATAATTGATTTTTTTATACCTTTGTATTAATTAAATTAATAATCGTAATTATTCCCTGCTTTTTTAAGTGAAATTTCTGAAATATTTCATTGACGCTGTTCCGTTATTTTCTATATTCTCGAACAGCAACATCTACCACCAACCTGACGTCGGATACCTATCACAGAACTAGACCCACGCTTTTGGGAGGTAAATACACTCATGTCACGTGCCAAAGCACGTGCTCTTGCAGACACACTTGCCGGTTTAGAACAATTATCCGGTTCATGGGTTGCTAGGCAACCGTACGTGTCAAGTAGGCGACGGCCATAGTTCTTCCCCGGATGTGGGTTGCTGGAAGAGTAAGGGAATTAGAATTCAGCTGCTGCCATTGTGGGTTATTTTATTTATAATAATAGAATATATTACTATATCCAGACAATGGCCGAATTTATTTTTAGATTCAGGTTTAGGGGAAGTATTCGAATAAGAGAAAAGAACAAGTAAAAATTCGAATAATAAGAAAGGACGATTAAAAAAATTTTTTTTTCTTCTGATCTTCCTTCCACAATAATAAGGAAGTAGAAAGCTTTCAATATTCGAGAATTTTCGAATGGTCTATTGAAAGAAATGAAGCAGAATAATGCTATGAGCAATGCTTTAATGAGGATTCCGTTCCATAAATGCATTCTAACGCTGCATAATTGAATTTTTTAAAAAAGTTCTTGTAATATTTCCAATTTCGACTATATATTTGATTCAGAAATTTTATTTTTATAATTTAACTACTCATTGCTTTCAGAAAATTCTGTGTTCTGTAAGATTGATTCAATAATAATAATAATAAATTATAACGCTGTGAATATTAGCTCTCACAAACTTTTTATACGACAAATTTTTTAAAGGAAAAAAAATATTCAGTCATATAATTAATAGATTCATTATTTCACCCATAAGTTCACTGAAATTTAACAGTCCACACAGATCGAATGGTTATAAAGTTATTCTTAGTTTACTTTGGTTCAAAAAGAACTTTTAAGATTAGATAATTACCATTATCAAGGGAGTGTAAGCCGGAGTCCTGGAATAGAGATACCGCGTCTTCCCCGAGAGCTGAGTTCCGGGTTCGAGTCCTGGTTCGGGCATGGTTGTTTTTCTGTGTTCTGTCTGTAAGGTGTATGAATGTGCCCTCCTGTAAAAAGGGGTTGTGCAAGTGACTGTGATGAGTGAGTAACTAAGTCGTATTCTTGACTCTAGTTGGCGCTACTTCCCAAACAAGAGACGCTCTTTTCGGCTTAAAATTCGCTAATGCCTCGGGGAATCTTGCCCATGGCAAGTACCAAAAGAAACAACAACAACAGGGAGTGCAGAAAATCTGACTCATGGACTTACTAAGAATAATTGTGAATTAAAAGAAAAAAAAACATGGCTCCAGCAATATTCGGATAAAGAAAAACCTATATTAAATGTATTAATGCATTTCATTCTCTCTCAAAATATTTTTTAATTTTTGTTCACACACTTTTTTCGCTTTGTATTATACGTAGTACAGAGAAAGTATTGCAATTATCGAAAAATTAGAACTTGAGATTTAAACGAATATTCATGTTTTAGATCATCAGAAAACAAATTTTTGGAAAAAATCCGTCTGTCTGTGACAAAGATAACTTAAAAAGTCTTGGAGATAGAAAGATAAAATTTAGTATGTGATCTTTATACCAAATGTGTAGATTTTTATCAAATTTTGAGCAAAATTTGTCGGGGGAAGTCTGTCTGTCCAACTGCTCCAATATAAGACAACACGAAGATTACAGAAGGAAGAGAGCTATATAGATGAAATTTGGTACGTGGCCTTTATACCAAATGTGTAAATTCTTATTAAATTTTGAGAAAAATTTATTTCGAGGAAGTCTGTCTGTCCAACTGTTCCGATATAAGTTAAAACGAAGATTACGAAAAAAAGAGAGCTATATCGATGACATTTGGTATGTGGCCTTTATATCAAATGTGTAAATTCTTATCAAATTTTAAGCAAAATTCTTTCAGAAGAAGTCTGTCTGTCTAACTGCTCCAATATAATTCAACACGAATATTACAAAAAGAATAGAGCTATATGGATGAAATTTGGTATATGGCCTTTATACCAAATGCGTATATTCTTATCAAATTTTGAGCAGAATTCGTTCGAAGGAATTGTCCTGTTTGTCGAAATGCTCCAATGTAAGTCAACACGAAGATTATAAAAAGAAAAAAAGCTTTATGAAGGAAATATGGTACACAAATTTAACAATAATAGTGTAGACACCTATCAGATTTTGAACCAAATCCAGAAAGTGACTGACCATTTGTTGACTAGCAGTTATAAAAGCATTAAACCCTTATAATTTAAAAATTCAATGAATTAAATATTTCAAATTTGGTATGTAATTTTCTGACAACAGTTTTAGATTTGTGTCAAATTTTTGAAGCAATTGATCCGAGTAAGCAAGCCTGAAAAGCAAATTAATTTTTCAGATTCTATTAATCGCATTTACCTCCAAAAATCTCGCTAAGAATGACACGATAGACCCCAGAAAAACGCTAAATTCGCACCAAAAGTTAATATTTCGTAACGACAATGGCTTGCAAGACATTCTCTTGGACAAGGATACTTTTAATTTAAAGTGAGCAAGAAAATTTTGGAGAGACCACTTTCCCCTGTCTGACCACTTGCCCCTATAGCCAATATGAGGTTTCAATATTCCAATAAACTTTAAATCTGATTCTGTTTAAAAAAAAGACCGAAACAGAATTGGATTTTATCTAAATTTTTAACAAGTATTTCAGCAAACGATTTAAAAATACAAATGTAATTTTTATTTCCTCATTAAATTCTAAACAGAAAAAGGTTATAATAAAAGATATAATTTTCATTACGATTACAAAAACAAATTAGGTAATATAAACTTCTTACAAAATTAATTACCTATAATTAATTTCATTTCTAAATGATTCCTTTTCCACATTTCTCTATAAAACGATATGCTACTGAATTCCTGTTCTAGTTGAATAAACATAGCTAACTTCGGATTTCAGAATTGGCAGCAGAATGCTTTTCAGTTACTGAAACAAACCCTTTCGTAACAGCGACATTTCATAAGCGTGGCATTTAGAAAATATCTTGATTACATAAGTCGTTTCAGAGAGGAAGTGAATAACGATAAGAAAAAAAAATAGTCTTTTCACTTTGTACGATGAACTTTAGTCGTAATAACAATTGAATTTCTTTGTATTAAGTTGAAATTTACGATACATATTTATAATCCGACGTTTTTATAAAATTGACAATGATTCATTTGTCTTCATATAGTCTTAAAAGCATCATGCGACTATTCTGTTCCAAACCATTTAAGAATGCAGAGTAAAATAATGCATTTTAAATCTGTATTAGAGCCTGTAATTTATTGCAATTCTAGCTTACTTTGATGACCAGCTGTTTTGTCCAGGAAATTGTCTTTCTTGGCTTTTAAACTATTGTTATTGAAAGTACTTAGTTTAATTTTCCTCTTTTTATTTCATAAAACTAAATAAAGATTAAAACGAATTTTATTTTGCTAATTTCAATGTATCATGTCAGAGCATCATTTCTTGAACGGCCAAGCATCACGTGCTCTTGAAAGTTAAATTATATTTTTATTCATTTTAATCGTTTCACTGAATGAGTCACTTTAGCATTGCAAACGATCCAAAAAACTTTGTCTCGCATTGATTGTTTAAAAAAAATCACATTTTCTTTTTATTTCATTTCATATAATCGCGCGTTCAAAATGGCATTTTTCTAGGTTTTATTTCCTGTAGTCATTAACTTATTTTTTTAAATCAGAGATTTTGTAAATGGGATGGAATCACGTTATTAAAAGCTGATTTTTTGAGATGATCGTGCAGATAATAAATTTTTTATTTTTCACCCACGGATTTTTTTGACGCCGAAAACCTCATACCAAAAACATCATGTTCTGACGTTATAAAAATGCGAATTAATGGAGTGAATTCATTATAAATCATCAAACATTATAGAGTATAAGTACTACAAAATAAAAAATGGAAGTGGAATTCCTACTTTAAAGTAATATTCACCGAAAATACTTTCATATCTTAGTTTTAACGTTGACAAAAGCACGTGATTCCTAGTTTGATAAAACAAGGAAATCAGTTTGAATTTTATTATTACAATAAAAAATATTGTTACAGATTGTCTATCAAATTTAACTTTTAAATTTTATTAAAATTCGAGAAAACAACTATAATATAAATGGAAGTAATTTAAAATTAGACGGAGTAGTCTCCACAAAACTTTCTCGTATACTGTAATAAACTTGTATTGCCATATACTATAATGGCATATAATATTTCCAAAATTTGAACTTTGCCGTTAATTTAACATTTCTGATCTTCGTTAATAATGCCCAAAATTGAATTCATGTTTTAGACACGCTTTCTCAACCAGTTGAAAGTCCTATACCAAATTTGATATACTTAAGTCATTGCATTTTTGAATTATCGTGTTCAAATGTTTCTGTAATTGCAGATGCCGGCAGACAATCAATTCGTAAATGGATTTAGCTGAAAATTTGACAGGCTTCTACATTATAGATGTGAATCTGTGCACCAAATTTTATCTATCTAGATCTTTCCGTTTTATAACTATCATTTGAAATTCTATTAGAACAGCCTGACAGACTCAATTTCTCTGAACATTTTTTATTCAAAATTTAATAAAAATCTTCTAATTTGACGTAAAGTATGTATGCTAAATTTGAACCGTCTAGCCCAAAGCGTTTTCAATTATCTTCGTCACATTCTTGAAAAAATGTATTTTTCAAGCTCAGAGTGAGCTAAACCGAGATGTGTCGTCAAAATCTTAAGTGTAGATTTTTGGATGATAACTGTATTTTTTTCTATGCTACGTATACTAAAAAGTAAAAACATTTTTACAGATTGTTATTAAATTTGATTTTTCAAATTTATTAAAATTAGTGAATACAAAATAGAAATGAAATGAAAGTAATTTTTTTAAAAAAGTAATGCTTGAATTTTAAACATTTTAAATTTATTATAATTAGAGAATACAAAATAGAACGGAAATGAAAGTAATTTTTAAAAAAAGCAATGTTTGAATTTTAATAGTGAAGTTTTGTGAGTTCAAAATAATTTTTGTGAAATAATACGTTAAATGTTGTAGCAGAAAAAAATATAAAAAAATATGATTAAATTTTTATATAATTACATTAATTTGTGGCCGAGTGATAGTTGTTCATGCTACAGTGGTGCAGTCCAGGATACCAAACATTTGATATTTGAGTGCACTAAATTTATTTCCGAAAAAGTAAACTCAGGAACCACCTTCAAAAGAACAACGTAGCTTGGAGTCCTCATTTACCGGCATTTGAGCAGAATAAATCATCTTTCGTTTCCTTTTGAACATATATTAATAGTATTTACCACCGTGTTATTTAAAATTTATTTCAGCGCATTTGCCTACATATATTTGCATATATTCTTTTGTATCTGTATTTTGAATATTTTATTTATATTTGAACATGCTTCTTCAACTGTATTATATCCTCTACTGTGTGTTTCTGTTAGTATGTGAGCAATTTTGTGTATTTGCTTTCCCCTTCATTTTTCTTTGCAGTTGTGCCTATGTTCTTTATATTTGAAATTTATGTTGTTGTTGTTATTTATGGCACTTGCCTATGGACAAGCCCCCGCAGATGCAGAAGCAGATTTAAGCCGAAAGAAGCGTCTATTGTTTTTGAAGTAGCGCCAACTAGGGCCAAGAGAACGACTTAGCTACACACTCACCACATTTGCTTGCGCAGCCCCTTCTTACAGGGGGAACACAGTCACACATCTTACAGATAGCACACAGAAGAACAACCACGCCCGAACCAGGACTCGAACCCAGGATTCCCAGAACACTGGGAAGACGCCTTACCTATGTGCCAGAAAGCCGGCATTTGAAATTTATTCTACTGTTAATTGTGAAATGACTTACATATGTAAACCTTAGGGTATATTTGTTGGCACACAAGGAATTTATACTTCGAGAATCTCCCCCCCCCCAAAAAAAATCACATTAATTTTTGGATATGACAGTAGTCACTGTCATGACCAAAATCGAATTCTTTTTGAAGGGCACTTATTACAGAATTTTTCAAGGTTATAAAAAGGACGTATAGCATACTCGTATCTTTCCCCTAGTAGCACACAAATATTGTACAATATTGATCATTATTCGCAATATTGTTTAATATTGTGGAATATTGTTTAATATCATATAATATTGCACAATATTGTACAATATTATGCAACGGGATGTGCTACCGTATTATTTACGCTCTGAGATAAAAATTCAAAAAAGAATTCCATATTTATTCTCATTTGTTACTTTGCTGTAGAAGTACTCGCGTTAGAATAACGCATCGACGTTCTAAAGTGACGTTCAGTGATTTAAAAAAATTCAAGAAAGGCATTCAACAGTTTGTCATTCTTATTAGTACATCATTTCAGAGGGTTTCTTTGAACGTCGTACTATAAAGAGGCTTCATTGATTTTTTTAAAAAATTGCTCTAAAATTATGAATAACGAAATAAAATGAAAGAAATTATTAAATAATAGAAAATGGACGAGAAATAAACTTCATTTCATTATTATCATGTGCAACGGAAGCTATTTTTAGAAGTTTACGAATTGAGTTAAATAGAACCTTCAATTCAACCCTGGTCAGTCAATTACTGTTAACAGGTTTCATCATAAATATACACCCATTCTCTCAACAAGTTTGAGATAAAAAACGAGCTGCATCCTCTTCAGAAAATAACTGTGAAATTGGCATGCCATTCGCAACAATAACACACTGTGCCAAAAGTCCACCAAACACCTGTTTTCGTTTCCCGTGCATTATCAACAGGAAGCAAGCTTCGTGTGCAATGCCAACATTTTCCACCAAAAGCAACGCATCTCTTACAGAGGCACCATGTTTATTTTTTAGTGACTTTTTGATCCGACTCCAGTAATTTTGCATTTGTATGTTATGACCTTTACAGGTTTAAAGTTAAATAACATCTAATTTAACTTTTAAACGGATTTAAAAGTTAAATTAGATGTTATGTCAGATTTTTTTGAGGCGGGAAGCGCGATTTCTAAGTACATTTTTAAATTGTTAAAGGAAAAATAACACTGTTCTATCAATATTTGCTTTAAATATTATAAATTCCTTGAGATAGGCATGCAATACAATAGTGCTAATCAACTTTTTAATGAACATTTAGGTTATAATGTGATAAAAAATATACATAATCCCCACTTCGAGTATTCCTTAGATTCTTATTAAAATCAGTAAAAAAGCGCAGCCTCGAAATGGAAAGAATCATTAAATTAAGATAACAAATTTTTTTTCCGGTAGGCTGAAAGGCAAATGTAGAATTTTTTACGTTTATTATTATCTGGCAACATGAGTTATTGATGTTAAAAATAGTCAAAATAAAAGCTTGAAAATCAATTTCAGCTGCTAATATTCAAAGATATTGCAGTTATTGGAAAACTTTAAATATAAAAGTTGTTCTTCATAATGAAGCGCTAATTTAGTTGATTGGATTTATTTTTCTATGTTTAATATTGTTACAAACCTGTAATTTTGCTTCCCAGCACGAACAGTGCTATCGTAAGAAAGATCGTTTTACGATCAGCACAGTTGCGTGTTAAGCGGAGTCCGTATTAGTGATATCAGGGCTTCGCGACATATTTGGCGACCATTTGGAGACTTAGTGGCGAATTTGGCAACAGAATCGAACATACCGGTTACTTCAAGAATTTTCCAGTGCCGTCCAATAGAAACCGAGATGCGCTCTGATTGACCTAGGAGGTTCCCTGCCCGCAAACCAGGAGCTATAAAAGACTGGCAGTTTCAAGCTGCGTGTGTGAATTGCATTGAATTGGGCTGAATGAAATTGAGCCGGTAGTGAGGCTGGAAAAGAAGACAAATAACGATTCTTCGAGAGAATAGTGAAACAACGGCGGAGTTTAATATTGTGTGTAGTTCAAGCAATTTTTGAACTTAGCTGTGTGTCGAATCCTGTTGTTTATTGTGGAAACAACCTCGTGAAGTGGGTGCAGTGGCTTGTCGTGCAGTAATGAATAGGCAGATGGATAAAGCTAAAGCGAGAAGACAGTGTGGAATTTCAGCCGTTTGGAGAGACTGTAGAGCGAAGCTCCAAAGATCCCTTCTCTGTTGAATTCTGTCTGGCTGCTTTGTGTGCTGCGGTCGATTTCCACTTGTAGACTACTGTCAGTTGTAATGTGCTGCAATGTGTTCATTTCGGCTGTAAATATTTGTTGCCTGTGTATTCGTCGTCTTTGTGTTAGTGTCTTCGTGTAAAATAAACGTCGTTGCTATTTTTTTATTAGAGGCCATCTGATTGTGTCTTCACAATATACACCTACTATACCTATAATGCTGAACTGCTGTATACCGAGCCTTGTTGTCTTCTGTGAAAGCAGCGACGTACGTGTGTGGAGCAGCCAGTCTGTTGTAGAGAGTCGGCAGATGAAGCGATAAAACAATGATAAATTCAGCCGTCAGGAGAGACCGTAGAGCGAAGCTCCAAAGAACCCCTTTCTTGCTGGATTCGGTCTGGGCTTTGCGAGCTGTGTTCAATGACTATTTGTTAGTTGTAGTGTGCTTCTGTGTGCTGTCCTGTGTTCGTTTAAGCAATACATATTAGTGTTAGCGTCTTCGTGTGTAAATAAACGTCATTGTTTTTTTTTTTTACTCAGGGCTTCTAATTGTGTCTGCACAACATACGCCCACAACTACCGAAACAAACCAAGTGAAAAAAAAATTGTAACAATATTGAGAAAGTAATTTCGAAATGGAAATTTCAACCTTCCACTATTTCCACCCTCTTTGAGCTGGATGAGCCATTACGAACTCGAACGGGATTTTTACATTTCTAACAACATACACCAATCCAGTGAAAATCCAAACAAAGTTACTCTAGTTATCCTGTTCAGAAAATAACATGGGAAAAGCGTAATAGACACACACACACACACACACACACATTTTTGAGCGAAATATAGAAACTTTTGGGTTCTAAGGACTAGGATTAGTGAAAGAGCTGAAGAATGTTTTCGGAACCTTGTAAAATCTACTTAAAAAGAAATAAAATTAAAACATAAATAAATAAATAAATAAAAACAGCTGCCATTCTACAAACTTTAGATTCACAGTAGGGCAGAGTAGTTATCACAAAAAAGGTATTTATTTTTATTAATAATGAACATTTATTTATTAATAAAGAATTTTTCGGAACTGGTAGTAAAAGTTTTCTACCATTGCGAATAAATTATGTACCTATTTATTGATATTTTTTGAGTGCAAAGGGGGGGATCGCACAGCAGGTAAATCAGCATGCCTTCTTTTAAAGTTCAACACCCTGCAATTGCTTCACCTTCAGATTCTACAAGAATTCATACCCAATTAATACTTTCATTACCTCTGCTGTGTCAGAATTCTGCCCTCGGGTGCTCAGGGGTCCATGCTCTCATAAGCTACTGCACCCCTCCTTCCACTGTAAAGTGGAACTTGACAATAACAACAACATTACATCTGCTGTTTCGAAAGATATTTTCGAACTTCTCTGGTGTCTTATTATAATTAATCTTTATTCATCAGATTGCAAACTTATGAAGAGCAGGGGAGTTTTTTTTTTCATTGGTTTGATTTAAATCAGAAAGGCAAATGCTGTTTCGGGCTCAAGTTTTTTCTACGTCACTTTTATTATTCTAATTTTTGAGCTTCCCAGCATAAGATGGATTAAAAAAAAAATAAATTTCGTGTTCCTAGCAGAATTCGATTTAAAACATAGAAATTCAACAAAAACCCAAATTTGAGTTTTTTATGATTCTATGTTTCTTTTTTTATCCTTCATAGATGAGATGGTAATAAATTTTTTATAATAAAAATATTTTGCTTTGAAATACAAAACATATTTATTATAAAAAATGATCTTTTAGAATTTTTTTATTTATGTTTTCGAATTTGTTTGTTTGTAGTACATTGTACCTAAAAAAAGATATTTGATATAACAAAAGGACATTACAAGTTCAATTTCCCATGGGAACAAGATTTCCTTTATTTTTGATTTATTTTTGTTTTGTTTCTACTTTGCTCCCTTCTTTCAAACAGCGTTGAAAGGAGTCGTTGTAAGACGTTGCGAAAATCCTTGAAATATGAAACTCGGAAATATACAACTTCTTTGCGTCATTATGTAGCGATAAGTCACGCTTTCAGTGTTACGATCAATATCACTAACATGTAAGAAATGACTTCACTTTCATGATTATTTATTTATAACGTTACTGCAGTTTCTTAAATAAATAAAATTAAAGAAATATTTTATTTTTTTAAGAAACTGCAGTAACGTTATAAATAAATAATCATGAAAGTGAA
>JAOUZG010015602.1:2667686-2689780 GCA_026289955.1 Argiope argentata | reverse complement strand
TATTTAATTAAAATATTTATGTCAACTTTAAAACAATTATGATGAGATGGCGAATTATATTAACATCATGTCCAAGCCCCTTTTTATACTTGCTAAATTACTAACTATAACTGGAACTATATATGGTAAAAAAATAATACATCGTTCCAAATGCCACCTATCCGCTTTACTTTACCGTCTATCTGCGCAGTAAAAGATATTTTTATGCGACTACTCTCCTTTTTTCTTGTTCAGTTTTACATCTGAAGTTAAAATAAATTAAATTTATAATAGCAGTTTGATAGGGCATAAGGGTCATTTTGAAAAGTTTTGTTATCACGAATTTTTATCGGTATTGCACATAAGCCGATATCTCTTTCTCAAAATCTCTACACTACACATAAAGGACTTACATATACCAGACTCAGTTGCATCCCACATCTTTGACAAACCATAAAACATATGCAAGCAAAGTACTATTAAGGAAATGTAGATTAGTGGCTTACCAATAAGACAGGAAAAGGAGTACAGGTATTACGGGCATTAGTTTTAGGAATGAGGCATAGAGTCGATATATATAAATATTTAGGCCGCTTTTTTCTAAGGCTTTTCTTTTGTAAGACGAAAAGTATTACTATTTACCAACCACCAATTACCCTTGCTATAGATGATATAATGGTGGACGAAAAAATTAGATTCTATTTTATCTACAATCGCTGTGCTAGTGATAGAGATTGCTTCAATTAAAATTTATTTTTCATTTACATGAGCACTTCATTTTTATATAAATTAAAATTAAGAATTTAATTTTCAGGATTTTCTTCTTTTTTCCTACTTTTTTTATTGTCTAATGTCTCTCCCCCAGTTTATTTATAAGTTAAAGACCCTGACAAACTTTGTATTAGATTATTTGAAATGTATAAAAGATTAAAAGGAAATCTTGTATGCATATTTCAAATCATGTCAGAACACAATTTGTTGAACGGCCAAGAACCATGTGCTCGTGCAAGTTAAATTATATTTTTTATTCACTTTAATTGTTTCATTGAATGAGTCACTTTGGTATTGCAAACGATCCAAAAAACTTATCTCATATTTATTGTTTAAAAAAATATATCCCCTTTCCTATTTATTTCATTTCATAGTATCACGAGCTCGCTCAAAATGACATTCTTCTAGGTTTTATTTGCCATAGTCGTTAACTTATTTTTTAATCAGAGCTTTTTTAAGTGCAATGGCAAGGCGTTCTTAAAAGCTGATTTTTTTGAGATGCTCGTGCCGCTAGTAAAATTTTTATTTTTCGCCTAGGGATTTTTGTTGAAGCCAGAAAAAATCACTCCCAAAACGATATCATGTTTTGACATGATAAAAAAAAAGATTTAGTAATTTTTCCCTGATAGCAACTTTTTGCTTAAAATTATTTTTGAGTATAAGACCAAAAATAAATTATATGCAATATATTGGAAAAACTTTTTTATAGGCGAAGCGTAATTAAATCTTTTATTATTTGAGTTTATCATAGTATTTTTGTTATTTTTAAAAAGCTGCTTAGCAAAAAAATTGAATTTCAGTTTATGAAAAAAATCTTATTTTATAAATTGGGCAAAAGTAAAAGAAATCCCTAACTTTTTTTTAGTTTAGTGATAAAGATTTTAAAAAAGTAAGATTACTTACTTGTAATATCATTTTTTTAATCACATACGGAATTTTATTTAACTCATCATTTTTAAATCTTTTTTTTATTACCGATAGATGTCCCCAGCACTCAACTGATCGGATTCAAACTAAAATGCCTTCCGCTTTATTTTTCATTTTATTTAATTATTTATTGATTACTGATACAGAAAATATGGACATCAATCGATAGAATTTATGGTTTTCTAAATGTTACAAAACAGCGCATTTTTAAAAAATTTTTTTTTAAAAAATCAGATTATCGAAAAGTAAAGATATTTCTTTGGGATTGTGATGAATACTTTATAAACTAGATAATATCTCTCAGACTGAATTGCACTTTTGGCTCAACGGATATATTATTCATCTATAAACTCTCAGATTGCGAGTTCGGGCAAGGCTATTCACATCTGCTTTAGAATAAATTAGCGTGTGGATGAAAAATTTATTCTCTAAAACAGAATTATATTACTTGAACAATGAAACTCATGTATAATATCAATCAATATGATTGTGAACTATAGTTCTTTTCATGAATTTATACATTTATTTGAGTAAGCGCTTGCATATTATTTTCCACGAATCTTTAAGAAAGCCGAAAGATCCTCTCGATTACAGCTAAAATTTTTATCTTTATATTCTTTAATTTTTCGAAACGTTATTTAAGTTTATATTCTATTCTGCTAAACTAAACTTGGCAGATATAATAATATATTGGCATTTATACATATTAGTATCTGCTTTTACTCCTACTGATTTGAAATATAAATATTGTTAAAAAAAAGGCACAGATTAAAACAAGTTTTTTACATGAAAGTTCAAAATAATTGAATACGAGGAATATTTTGAATAAATTTAAGTATATTACGTGATGATTATTTATTTCATTTGCATATTGCATGAGCAACAAAAGGCTTTTGTGATTCATTTATACTTCGATCTATTTCGCTAATTTGAGTTGGCAACCCCACTGAACAAAACAATCATGGCAGCCTCTATGGATACATCAGACGATACCGTTATTTATAAATTATTTTGTCCAAATGATGATGGAAATTATAATTTAATCAGTAAGGAGGCATTAGAATTAACAGCAGAAAAGTATTTATCTCAAATTACTGGATTTCTACGCCGTTATATTTGGCAAAATGACCCTTTTAATTTGCGAGTTGTAGATTCTTCAACTACAGGTTTGTTTTTAAAATTATTCTTTCACTTGAATACTATTGTAACAATCCTGCTAACAATTTTATGTTATAATTAACTTGAGCATAATTTTTGGGGATTCGTTTTAATGTCATTTCATTTATTTCAGATTTCCCGCCACACATAGAAGGAATAACTTGTTTTGAAGATAACGTTGAAGATGAATGGTTCATTGTTTATCTTTTGTATTACCTTTCCGAAAAGAATAAGAATCTAATTATACAGTATGATTTGCAAAAATTCTCACAAATTCATTAGAATAAACTTTTCTATGCATTTTGCATCAAGTATAAATATTTATACTACTTTTTTTCATGTGTCGTCTCTTTAGGATACAAGATAATGACGGTGAATTCTTGCTGATAGAAGCTGCTGAAAATCTACCTAAATGGTTGAATCCTAATACCAGTGAAAATAGAGTAAGTGAAAAAATAAAGAGAGTGAGGCTCTTTATAAATATCTTTTTGTTTCTGATAATTGAATGTTAAATTTTTTATTTATTAATCAATCTTTATTATTTATTATCATTTTTATTTCTGCTAGTACTTTTTTTCTGAATTTTCTATAGATAAAAAAAATTAATGTGGAAATAATTTTTATAGTTCCGATGAACCGCCCTTTTTATTAATTTTTTTGTAATATCATGATTTAAGATTTTCCATGCTTATTATGTGACATGTATTAAAATTGTTACTCATTTTTCTACTGATAATATATTTTACATTGAATTCAAACAAAAGCTCTAATTATTTGTATTAAGGATGCAAAAAATCTATAATAAATATCTTGGTAAAAGTTACTTTTAGTGTACCCCTTGCCGTGCCAAGGATGCCAAGTCGCCAATAAAGATGGCGAACAAAGTAAACAAATACTTCTATGGGATAGTTATGGTTACCACTTTTCGGAATCTAATTATGATTTTTTTTTACCGATAAGCAGTCTTTTTCAGAATTTTTTTAACTTAAAAAACATCCTACAGTTTCACTAGCCATGTGAGTGGGAAACTAGTAGCTTTGCTAGCACATTGAAATTAAGAACTGTGTGGATAACATGAACAGTAAATAATAAATAATTGAGAAAGACAAAGACACAAAAAGAATGGATTTAATAAGAAATTTTATTTATAGGAAATTTATTAAAAAGAGTTGAAGCTCATGTACAACTCGCCCATTGTATGAAGAAGTAAAACAAAATATCATTAGGGTTACTAAAATAGCATTGTGTTGGGTCGCCATATTGGCGGCAACCTCGGAGGACCACTTTAACCTATATCTTTAAAATGCAACAAATAAAATGATATGTCATATAATCTATTTTAAATAAAAGTGAATTGACAAATGTGTTGCTAAATACAAAACTCAAGAATGGTTCAACCAATTCGGCTAATTTAAAAAAAATATTTTTTGTTGTTGTTAAGACAAGAGGAAGTTCTTATAGAGAGTGAAAACAGAAACATTGCAAGGAAAATAAGAAAACAATACTTTTCTTACTTTCTTGCCAAAAGTCTTCATTTCCTCATTGTCAAATGTGTAAGCCTTCAGTTTGTTTCTTCCCCACGCAAATGAGGTTAGGTTTAACATGTTTTTGCCCTGTTATTTCAAATGGTTCTATTTATTTTCTTAGTGTCTGATGCATTTAAAATTAAACATTGTTAATTAATCACTTTTTTAGATTTATTCTGACATACTTTTGAATTAAAATAAAACAGAGTAACGGAAATTAAAAATTTCTAATCGGCATTGCATTATCCCAGCTGGTGTAGAAAATTCACACATTTGCATTGCCCCAATCGATATTGAAAATTCATTCATGTACAGTATGCTGTAATTCTTGACAACTGTATTATCATTTTAATGAAAAGTTGAAAAATTATGTGTATAATTCTATTGTAGCTGTCTCAATCTCAATCAATAAATAAAATAGACTTGACTTGATTTTAAAGAAATACAGACTTGACTTACTGTTTTACTTTATTTCAGATACACACTGTAAATAAATTGTTTTTAGTTTAGTTGTGTGCTTTTCAATGCATTGAAATTGAGGGCAAAAGCTAGTTATTATAAAAAGTTTGCAGCCTTTTTAAAAAAAATCCATATTTATAGATAATATGCATATATTTACACATTAAATTTGAAAATGGTTATTTAAAGATGTTTTTTTTTCATGATTTTTTTCAATAAATGTAGATAATTCTATTATCTATCAGTACTTTATCACACACAAATGAAAATTATTGAATACTAATGCTATATAGATCTGAAGATGGTTATCATTCATGGAAGTTAGAATGCTTGAACTTTACAAATATATTTTAGAAAGGCTATTAATTATTTTCTTGTTTTAAATTTCTTATTGATGCAAACAGTTGTATTCATTTATAAAAGAAAATACAACACCCATCACATCCAGAATTGATGCCAATCTTATTGGATTAGTTTCAAATCATCATTTAAAAGTAGAAGCAATAGTATCTGAAGAGAATTGCTGCATGTCAAGGAAAAATATTTTTGAGCTTTGTTTTTGTTCTTTTTCATTTTGTGATTTAAAGAGAAGTCTATGTTTTTGCAATTTTTATTACCATTTAAATTTTTACATTTCTCATTTGGTTTGCACTGGCATTTGTAATTGATACTCTTGATTATACACTTTTTTTCTGTAAGAGGATGAAACTTAGTCGAATTTAATTTCCTTTTAAGAAATGACAAATTATTTTTTCTTTGTCCATGAAAGAATATATCTAAAAATTAAAAAATCAAGATTCTTTATCGTATTTATATATAGACAGTTATTGTTAAAGTTCTTTTAAATCCTGTATTTTCTCATTTTTTTTATTAAAATCTTTGTATTCTGCTTCAAATAAATAGTTTACTTCTTATATGCTAATGAGACATAATTGAAACCAGAAATGTCTTGTCTTTTTCCTAAACATTATAATCAGTGTTTTAAGATCCATGAATAAAATAATTAATCAAATGAATTCTTCCAGATTTTTATTTATCAGGGAGCACTTCATATAATTCCAAAATCCTGCAGCTCTGGTGAAGTGATTCCATTACCAAATGGTGTTCCTTCGCTTTCAACTGCTATCTCAATTGTTCGTCAGTTTCCTTCCATTACAAAAGCCTCTTCATCTGTGCAAGAGAGGATAAAAAATCGAATTAAAGAGTAAGCAGATTTTTTGTTAATTAATCAAACTGATATATTTTTTGTCTGTCCATTATAGTTTAGTATTTATAAAGGTTGTCTGATGTTGAAGATTGAATTTATCTTTGTATTAGTTATTATTAATGATGTGATTTTTTAAATTTGTGTTTGAAAACTTCTAAGTCTTGTATGTTTTTTCAAAACTTGAAGTTATAACTTCGTTTTCTTTCTCTTTTTCTTTTTGCGACTAGTGATTATGTTATCTAATTTGATACAGGGAAAATTTAAAGGCTTCAATAATAAACTTTTTCTTATTAGGATCATCTTCTAAACTTGTGATGACATAACTGTAGTTGTAGTCTAAAATTTATTTTTTGTTTATCTTCGAATCATTTTTAAAGTACAGTTTATTCTTGCATAACAAGTATTTCAGATAACAAATAACATAAATCATATATAAAAAAGTTTGTCAATTAGCGAGTAATTTTTTGCACAATGAGTGGCTATGACATTACATGTTGGATTGCCTGTATCTGTATGTTGAGTGCTTCTTGAAGAGAAACCTCATACCTACACGGAAGATTTTCTGGATAGCACTGTTGAGTGCAACTCTAAGAAATTTGAGCAAATGTCTATGAACTTTTATCAGTGATATTATGTGTCTGGCCAAGTTTATAGGGAAAGAGACAGATGGTCTTTGCCAATACCACTGTTCTTAAAACGACATTGATAGATGATGGAAGAGCATAGGCAGAACTACTAAAGAACTAAGGAAATTGCATTTTGCCTTGAAAAAGTTTGCTTAAGAATAATTTATGGATGCAACAAACTTCCAGTGAAATAAAGGAGATGCTGATAACATGGAAAAATGATCATTGTTTTGTAAGTTGAGAAGTATCATCTATATAAAGCAGTAGCTATGCGTGCTACAAACTCATTTAACAGTAATGATGCATCTCATTTATTGCATGCATTAAGCACAGCTAAAAACAAATATCATTAGACAATTTTCTTGTGAAGAAAAGCATGCATCTTTAACAATAAATTACATCATTGGGAATACTTTTTTTTGTAGTGGAATGCATTGTCTTATTTTACATGGATTCTTATGGAAAGGAATTTAGTATATCATTTCCTAATGAAAAACAATGTAATTGACAATCTTTTGATGATGATTACTTAAATAGGTAGCATAAAGTTATTGTTGTTAATTATGACACTTTTTTCCAGCCCTTTGATAGGCCTGTCAACAATTTAAACAGGTTGAGCATCTTTTTTTTTTCAACCCTTTTTTTACAACCCTTGTCACAACCCTTTTTTATGGGGCAGACCATTCATTCATCCACAGATCGAAATTTAGATCTGGAACAGAGAACGATCACCTCTGACCCAATACTTACAGTGGTAATACTCTCAACATGGAGGACTTTGTGACCACGACAGATTTAACTAGCTCGTGGAATTTTTGGTTGATGAGATTTGAACTCACATTCCTTAGTTGCCCAGTCCAATGCTCTACCAACCAAGCTATCCCGACCTTAGTAGCATAATGTTAAGGTACTATGTAATTTAAACACATTAGATAGTGCCATACTTAGTCTAATTTCAGATGGTCTACTAGTGGTGCCTGTTCTTCTCAATTGGTAAGGTGAGGAGTCATTTTATATTACATTTCTATTCTGTAAAAGTATATCTAAGAAATAGTGTAAGCATATATTGAAGGATGGATTATATTTGACAAAATACCTTTGTGCATTTTTTCTAAAAATATGTATATAAAATTTAATGTAAAAAATTTGGTTATATGATAAAATACACAAAATCTTCCTTGCATCTTGAGCTTTACTTTTAATTGAAATATGAATATCTATTTTATCAAATAATATTTAGAAACTGTCATAAATTGATCTTTTATATTATTGAGGAATAATGTATTATTTCAAGTTAATTAAAATAAGGCAAGAGAAAATTTGAATACATTTCTATATCACTGAAAATTTTTTTTAAAAAAATTATCTTTTTTTTAACAGGTACCCAATGAAGATTGATGAGTATAAGCATAGAGCTCATTGCTGCGTTCCATGTCCTGTTACTGCTATCTTGAAGGAAGACCCAAGCTTGTTGTCACATGCTGTTAAGGCATTCTACTTAAGAGATCCTATAGACTTGAAAGTACGTATAAATTTTTTATAATTGGTGGGAAAAGATTTTTTGTTTAGGATTTTCTAATGTTTTATTTAATTTTCAGGCCTGTCGTGCTATGAGATATTTTGCACCAGAAACTAAAGTTATGTCGGAGGTAAAAAAGTTTTCTATTTCTTTTGTGTATTTTCTATTGCTAGTATATTTATAAGTATTACAAGATACTTTCTTGTGATACATTTCTTTAACATTTAATGTAAGAGATACCACAATTTTCAATATTTAAAAATTATATAAATGCAAAAATAGAAACAAATGTGATTTAAATTGCAGTTTAAGAATTAATTCCTCTTATTATCTTATATAGCTTTTTGGGGACTAAATTTAAATCGCAAAGGGTATCAAAACAGTTCTAGATTTGATGTTAGTAGCATATGTCTTCATAAAGGATAAATGAACTAAATTTTTTATTTAAAATACATTTTTTTTTGTAATTTTTTTCCAACTTTAAGTCAATAATCCTTTTATACACGTCTCATAATATGTATTTTCATGAGGAGTGCCTAATTCTAAGGATTTTTTTAAAAAATAACTTTCTTTCCCTAACAAAGGAAAAGGGTGATTTTTTAAAATCCTTTCCGTCCTTACCTATATAAAAGCCATTTGATAACAGATTTTAATAATGATGCACATGAAACAAAATTAATTAATGCATCTCATCAATTCTGTAATTTTGTAATTATAGAGATAGTTTGAGGGAACCTTGTACTATAATTTTCTGGGTTTGATGATATTAATAATTGTATTACCATTGATCATATAAGAGAGTAATAATTTGACTAGGTGTTTTATTCTTCTATTTGAAAAAGTTTTATAAAAAAAAATATTTTAATTATTATCTTTAATCTAGTGTTATAATTCATTTTGAATATTTTTCATTTCCTGTTTCTGTTGTATAATTATTTGTGTGCTACATTTTTTTAAAGGTTATTTTTACACGTTGTCTGTATGCCCAATTATCTAGTCAAAAATATGAACCTGACAAAATGACAGGGTGGAATTTACCTCCAGTCAACCATCCTGATAGGAAAGCACATGAGCTGGGCATGAAATTGGTAATTATTTATTGATTTATTTGCTTGCTTTATGTGTATGAGAAAAGATGATACTGATCTAAAACTGCGAAATCAATAGAAAATATCCGAACTGTTCTGTGGCTGTGATTATGAAATGACCGATCTGTTAGCAAAACCACGCAATGTTGTTTATTAGAATGATCTTCGCGATCACATCCATAAACTTCTCTTATAGGAAAGCTGGTACTTGCAGGTTGCCATCAAGGGAACAAACTAAAAAATCATGTGATAAAGAGTAAATAAACTTAATAAACAACTCTAAATTATTTTTACTGATGTGGAATCGTTTTTGTATCAGATCCCCCCCCCCCTATTTATTTGAAAAACTCATTTCATTTTAAATCTGTATTATTTTATTAACAATATTCGTGGGCCAACTTTTGCACGCATGCCATAGGTTGTGCATTCCTGATTTTTTGGCATTTAAGTTAATTTACAAAGCATTTAGAAATCAGAATACAGTTATTTTAAAATAATTTAAAATTATGTTTACAGTTATTTTAAATTTATTTTAAAGTAAAATTGAACTTGATTAGTGTTTAAGATACAGAAATTTTAGTGTATAATTGTCATTGCTTTTATAGTTTTAGTTTTATTTTATTTAATTTTTTAATATCTTTAGATTGGATTATTTCGATTTTTTTTCTGACACAAGAGCCATAGCTTTATGTATGTTGATCAATACCAGAATTAAAGTCACATCATTATGGAATAATTAAAAAAAACAAATAGTATACAAGAATACTTAAAAATAAAAACAATATTTAAAGGAGAATAAAATTTTATACACTTTAAAAAGGTTGAGCCTGAGGAGGTCTTATCAAGAATGATAATGGGAAGTTAAGTTTTTGAAGAGGGTTGTTAATAATCTGGCTTTCAAAATGCATAAACAAATTAATACAATATCTAATTTTTTGTTCACTAATGAAAGCCAAGGTTGCTCAAGAGGTTTATAGTATGAAGTTTATTACTAGTTTCAAGGTCCCATTAAATCTGCTATTTGGACTAAATAATCATTTTTATGTGCTTCTTAACGTTGCCCACAGGGATTGAAATAGTCCTTAGAATATTCACCAATTTCGTAGCTGTGTCTGCCTCATCATTGTCTACAATTTCGACAAGAGACAATATCCAACACAATAAAATAATACAAAGTTATTTTAGTAAAAAGATCAAGAACCTTTAAAACCAAAGGATGATATTGTTATAAGTAGGTGAGTGCACCAAAGGAGATAGCGTTGGCGATGGTTGACGAGGAGCTTTGCGCCATCTGAGCTGATTTGGAGAGGGGAATATTCTGGTAGCCCCCATATAATTCATGGTGTATCGCATTTCTCCTGGGGGCTTGCTTGCTTGGCTATATAAGGGACGGGTTGCCACTCAGTCTGTCAGTTCCTCTTGGAAGAGTAGTGGCTCATTGTAGCGAGCTGATTCCTTTTCTCGCTTGTTGTTAGTGAGCTGTGTTTATGTTTGCTGTTAATGCTATATTATTGAGCTCGCTGTGATTTAATGTTTGCTGTGCAATACGATATCCGTCTTGCAGTCTGTGTTTATTGTGCGTAAGGCTTGCATTTATGCTGTTAATGACTGTTGACTACTGGATTGTTTTTATCTAAAGTTTTCCTTTATCATGTCATCCTGTAAATATCTGTAAATTAAATTTGTTTGTGCTGTTCTCAAGTAAAGTCCATTCCATCCGAACCCGCTACGCTAAAAACATAATATATATGAGGATAAAAATAAAATGATTTTGAAGGATTGCAAAATACTTATAAAAAGTCAGCAGAAACAATGAACTTTTTTCTTAGTCTGTCAGAAATTTCTTCTGAATACCTTAAACTTATGTATGAATTTCATATAATATATTCCTTTGAGATGTATCATTTATCCTTATGTTATTTTCTCTTTTCTTGATTTTTTGCATAGGCATGTGGTTTTGAAATTCTTGCTTCCAAAGCTCAGAACAGAATGCAAGTTGGAAAAGATAATGCAGAACACGATTTCTGCAATGATATTCGATGGAAACGGTTTTCAAAAAGTTTGAAAGACAAAGGCTATTTTAGGGTAAGAATAAAAGTGCTTATTTAGATTGATGATATTGAAAACTGAATTTAAAAATGCAATTACTTTATATGTATTTATAATTTGAAAAGAATCTGTACTAATCTTAATATTTTACATTTTAATATTTGAGTTTATTTTATTTGAATCTTTTACCAGATGAGTTAAATAATTTTTAAAAATATTTCAACATTAGTTTCAAATTGTAGGTATGTTCTATCATGACTTTCTTATTTATATACATTTAATGGATAATTGGACCTTTGTAGTATAGCTATAAAGACTAGTTATTCATTTTGGACTCATTTTCTTTAAATGATTTGTTCTAAACAACTATTTCAGACTAAACTAATTTGAGGCAGTTCTATTAATTTTATGATTATACTCTGTAATATATTTTTTAAATTCTTGATCATAATAATTATGAATTTTTGTATTCAATTGCACATTGATATATAGACATTTCTCTTTAACAAATTTTATTCAAAATTTGATAAACTCGCAGCTTTGGTGTACATATCACATAGTGAATTAATTTTTCTTATTTTTCATGCTTTTAAATTTCACTGGTGGGCATTATTCTAAAACTGAATTTTTATTGACTTGAAGAGTTCTGAAATGAAGGTTTCTTCTAAAACTCAAAATCATTTTTTTTAAATGATTGTTATATAGATGAGAAAATATAAAGTTGGCATTAAATAATATTTTTTGACATTTTATTTTATTTTTGTTGTTCTAAATAGGATGAAGTAGAAGGCTCCAAGATGTATAATACACTTATGCTTCAAGCCAAAGAATTCTACTTATCATCTTTAAACCGTGGGGCAACTGCCAGTTCCTCTCCTGGTGTTCGTGTTCTGAAACTTTTGAAAACTGTCAATAATAATTATGAAGAAATGAAAGAAGCAGAAAAATCTTTAAGGCCTCCAGATGGTATGATGCTGTCAATATAATCTTGTTTTAAATTTAATTTATTTTAGGCATGTTTTCTTTAATATCTATTTTTAATTAAAGATTTGTTTATGGAGAGGTTAATGAATTTCATTCTCACTTATTGTACTAGAGTTCTGAAATTTCATACACTTGTGTTTTCATAATGTAAATTGCGGCTATGTATTTATATGTGTTTTCCATATCTATTAAACAGTCTGGTGAAATTCAACTAAATTTTGTACATTAATTACTTAAGACCAGTAAAAAAATATAGTCATCTTTTTAAAATTTCGAAAATTAATTTGAAATTAGCAAAAAAATGTTGGTTTTTTTTTTTGTGGGAATTATTGCCTCAAAAACTGATTTTGCACTGTTTTGAAATTTAAATATCTCAACTACTTTAAATATAAATATTTTAACAAAAAAAATGCTTCTATTTTATTTTCATAAAAGTAAATAAAGGTTGTATTTTTTAAATCTGCTTGTTGCACTGACCTTCTTCATTCTACCTTGCATTGACTAAAAGTTTTTCTGTCGATTTTTGTGGATTAGTGTTCTTTTATAAACTAAAGTTTCATCTAAGATGTGAAAGAGTATCCAGTTTTAGGTTACATGAAGTTAGCATTTAATGTAACCATATGTGGGTTAATAGTGAAGGTGCTTGCTTTGTGATCTCAAAAATAATTTTAAATAATGAGCTTTAATTTTTAAAAGATATATTGAAATGCCTATTCCTTTTTACACATTGAAACTAAGATAATTAAAATATTTGTAATTTGAATTTGCTACTAAGTAGAATTTTTAATCTGATTTCTCTAATTTTATATAACACTAGCCGCCCTTGGCGACCAGTCGGTTCGCCAGTATTAATGCTCGCTAATATTTTATGTAGCTGTGTCTCATAACTGGTTTTTCACCAAACTATTTTTAAACCAAACAAATTTTGATAATCATATAATTCATTTATAGTATTATTTATTATTATTTTCTTCAGATGATCTGTTCACTGTACTACTCATCTTTCTCTTTCTGTCCGAGCAATGATTGTCCCGGAATTGATATTTTACTTACTAAATGGCGGAGGGAAAGATCTAAAATTATACTTTTTAATAGAATAATGAGATTCAAATTTTCATAAATGTAAACACACTAAACAAATAAAGACACCATTGGTTTTCAAGAGATGCCAAAGTTTAAAAACAGATTGGAAAATGCCGCGCACAGAGGAAATGATGGTGACACACAAACACCCTTCTTTTCTTTCTTTTTTTTCTTCCCTGCCCAGACTATTTTGAGCAGGCATAAATTAAATATCCATACGTACTAATAATAAAAGCAGCTATTTTCTTTCTTTTTTAAACATCCCGTTTTCCATGAATGAAAACCAACTGACTTCGCGTATTTCTTTCTAAACAAATCATAATTTATTACTTCCTGCTATCTTACTCAGTTGGTGTGGGGGAAGGAAATGAAGATTTTTGGCGGGAAAGTAAGAAACGTGTTGTTTTAACTATTTTCCACGCAGTTTTTTAATTTTTTCTCTCCATAAGAACCCTCCTCGTGTCTTAACGAAACTATTTTTAAAAAATCAGCCAAATCGGTCGAGCCATTCTCCAGTTTTGCGCTTAGCAACGCATTTCGAGTTGCATTTTTATTAATATAGATAAAGTCTGATAAAAAATAAAGGAATATTGTATATGTGTTGAACTCTCTACATACCAGCCATTAGACTTGAAAGTACTAAATCAGGTATATGTCTGCTTTGGAAAGAATGAATGAGCAACTTAGAACAGTACTTTTGAAATTTCATTTAAATATTAAATGGGATTTGTATGGGGTTCTTTTTTGCAAATATGCTCATATTCCTAAAATTTTTACTCTATCTTAAAGTTCAAAATTTTGTATTTTTAATTATACAAATTGTATTGTTGTGCAAATATTCCTGCATTTTTGGAAATTTTTATTTACAAGCCAAGCACTTTCATTTAAAATAAAAGTTTTGGAAATTGGTTCTCTAGATTTGGTTTATCAATAGAGAATATACAGTGAAATAATGTTTTATTTTATTTATTTCCCTTGAAAATCTAAATGGATTGATCAGTGATATTGGAGACATGGGTTTTCATATGAAATAAGAATTTTATAAATCTGTGATGAATTCTGTCATTGTTCTCCCCATCCCTTGAAATTGGAGTGGAAGCTAGAGGTTGATCGATGATAACATATCTAAGTGATACCTTGATCTTTTATATGCAATTAAAATTTTGAAATTAGATTGGTTCTTGCTAATAAACTCCTTTGAATTTTCTATGTATAAATTAGTCCGTGAAATATTTAAAAAAAATTCTTTTAAAAATAGAGAGTATAGGTGAGATGTCGTCTATTAAATGATTAGCTGGAAATCATAAACTTTTTCATGAATTAAAAACTAACAAAATCAGACCAGTGGCTGGAGCAGAGTGATTTAATTCAGCTATTTTTCTTTATTATTTTAAATAAATAGATTTATTAAAATTTTTAAATATTATAAATAAATCTTTATTGTCATTTTGTTTTAAAATTATCGTTATTCTTTTACTTGACTGTTATTTGTAATTTGAATAATTTCTCTTTTTTTTATACCCTCATCAAATTTATTTTTAATATATTTTTTTAAAAAGCAAACACTTGTTTATCTTCACAGATGACTATTGGATGGACATCACACCTGAAGTTTTAGATTCTATGCTAGAAAAGATGTCACATCAACCAATAGAAGCAACCGTTGCTAAAAATTTAACAAGTGGAATAAAATCCTTTGTACACAGTTACTCAGACATTGAAGGTGTTGAGCCACCTGTTCGCAATTCAAAGAGCAAGAAACAAAAGATAAATTTTGATCCAGATGCATTTACAGACGCAGTTAATAAAATTCTAGGTAGGAATTTTTATAATGTTTCGTTAATCATTGGGGGTTCATGTATGTATACTGCAGGAGTTTTTTTTTTCTCTCCTTTCAATGCGTAAATTTAATCACTTGTTTATTTAATTTTTGTCTATATTATTTAAGCCCAAAATTTACTAATCTTTCTATTTGTTTGTCAAAAAACAAGAAATTCTTTGCTCACATGTCTTTCAAATGCAGTTGCTCAAATAAGCATTGTAATTTTTTTTCTTGAAATTTTGCATTTGATCTGGGCAGGGGGTAGTGTATATTGTACTGTAAAACTGTTGCTGTAAACTGTAAAACTGTAAATTTAATCATTTATTTATGGTTTTCATGTCTTATTAAATCTAGTAACGATACAATCCTTCTATAGATCTGTCTTCTATTGAATTATAGAGAAAATTGCTTAAAGGAATAATTTTCCCTTTCTATTGTCTTAGAGAAACTTTATCCTTATCTGAGTACTAAAATTTCTTTTTGTTTCGATTCTTTCTATTGAGTATGCACTTTCATACTGTATTACAATCTTGTTTCCAGTAAGGTATGTATCTAAGGAAAGTACAGTAAAGTCTAGCAACCTGTCTCTCTCTCGTAATTAAGCATTATTTTCTTTTAGAAATGTTAACTTCAGTAGATACAACTTATTAAAGAATATCAAATACTGCAAATATAATGTCATATTATTTACCTACCTAGAATGAACTGTTTTAAGGCTAAATGAATGCAACTAATTAACGAGAATCTGTAAATGTATTTTCTTTGGGCAATATTACAGTGCATATATTGATAGACACATTACCATAAAGTAATGATTTTTCTTTATTTCTAGAATTTGTAGTATTCTAAAATTTATAGAATTATCAGTGTTCAGTCTTGAGATTTGGAGATTTCTCCATATTTTAGAACTTCTTCCCCGTAAAAAGTATTAGAATTACTTCATTTTATATCTCTGTGTATGGCCCTGATAATGCTATAATTGAACCATTTAAAAAAATGAAATGAAATTAGTTGTGGTAGCGTAGCTATCCACGCAAACAAGTAATGTGAACTTCATCTTATGGGACAAATAGCTTTCAAATGTTTTTGTACCAGAATGACTATAAATTCTACAGACATCAATCATTAATGCTGTTTGAAAATGAAGGATTCATTATTATCCATTACAAAACTGATGACATTAAATGATGTAATTAAATATTAAGCACAAATTTTTAAGTATATCTGAATGCATTAATTTGCTGCTAGAGGATTTTGATAATATGAAGCAAATGATAATAATAACTCCATTACTTTTTGCAGCATCCACTATATTAGAACTAATATGTATAAAAATGGTATGATTAATACTGTAATTTAATACTCTGTTATACATGTATTTCTTTAGATTTCCGAATACCACATTCTGATGATGATGAATCTAGTTCATCAATGAGTGGCTATTCTGATGATGACAATGATGATGTAGTTTTAGGAGAAGGAAGTAAAGGTATTTTTTTAAAGTTGTATTTACCTTTTCATGTTTGTGAAATACTTCATATTTTTTATTTAAATCAATTTTTTAAAACTTCCTTTCTGTTAAGCTAAGCTTGAAATTTTTTGCATTTGTGTGTTCTTGTTGACAATGTGTATTTTAATATTTCCACAACTTAATTAGCTGTTTTAGGATTCATTTAACTGAATTTTACATATTCCTGTTCTCTCTGTGAATAGAGTTTTTGAGGAATCGTATCCAGAGTCTTTCAAATAATATTTTGTTTTTTCATTAACTAATAAATCATTACATTAAATGAAATTATAATAACATTCGTTTAGTGAAATGTTGACATTCTACAATGTATAATAAGGGCAATTTGTATATCGTGTACATTAGCATTTAATATATATTTTCTGCACACGTGTTTCAATTCTTGTTGCTTTTACAGAAACACATTTTGTTTATTGAATATTCATTTTCATTTGGAAGAAAAAAAGTCATTTTTTACTGTGTTATTCTGATGAAAAACTTTTTTAATGAAAGACCAATTATAATTAATAAATAATATATATGAAAAACATAAATGTGACAGATTATTTACTGCACATCATAATTGACATTCATTTTTGGACGAGCATAATCAAATTGATTGGTGAAGATGGAAATATATTTGGTGGTGGTGGGGAGTCTCTAATGATTTTATAGTTTTCTAGAAACCAAACTACAAGGAATATCATGTACAAAATGTAGATTAATTTAAAAATATTTCTTGCACACTCATGCACATAAAATGAGCATAGAAAGGCTAATGTGATTAAATATTTTAAAACTTGATTGTATAAGAAATTAGGTAGAATGTTCTTTCTTTTTAAGAGCGAAACTCACCATGCATAACTTAACAAACTGTCGGAAAATGTATGTCTCATTGTACTAATTAATCCCTACGTATGTAGTTGCAGAGGGGTGGGTGAAACATCAAACATTCTTAAGAGAATCATGTTGAAAGCTCTGTTGAAAAATTCTACAAGAGGTTGTGTAATATTAAAATAAAAACTTGCTTTACAACTTACTGTAGCAATACTTTGTTTCAAAATTTAGCACAAAAAAAAGTATTGTCTCCAGGAATCAAATTTATATAAAATTTCAAAATTATGAGCCAAAAAAATTTTGAATCTAATATTAGAATAAAGTTTTGGGCTTTTCATATCTTTATAATTAGTATAGTTATTGTTATTAAAACGTAGTATTTTAATATATATTATATTATATTATATACGGGAGTTTAAATAAATCTTCCAAAAATGATTCTTCAGATAGCAGGGTTTTAGTGGTGTGATGTCTAGGTTTTTAAAAAATATTTACGGATTAGTTTCCAAACCAGGATTAAAATAATGCAAATGAAGGATGAAGAGACTTCTTTAAAAAAATAAAAAGAATTTATTTAGAGATAAAGGGGAATATTTACAGAGGGAGTATTTACAGGGAAATATTAAAAGAATTAAACATGGAGAGATTAAATAAACAGAAAGTTAGATTATTTCCTCAAGGACGTTAGAAGTAGCAAAACATTATAATTGAAAACATGTTGCCATGTACTTTGCGAGCAGGAACCGCTTGACACATGGAGACTGACGTCTTTCTTTTACAATTGTTAGTGGGCCTCTGGCTCAATATTAATTGGGACAGTTTTTCAAAAGCTCAATAGATGGTGTTGTTCTGGAATGTTGTATTGATTTAAAGTGTCGTCCTTTGGAAAGGATCTAACCTTTTACAACTCTTGCTTTGAATTACATCTATCATTGGGTGTTGTCAAAACAATATGAAGGCAGATGATAGTTAAATAAAATAGTTATGTGGGGTATCCTGCATATTAGTCATTTTTAACCATGGATTAAATTAATTGGAAAATTATTTAAGATTTAATTTTCGAATTTAAAGCTTGAATATTTTTGAATTTCAACAAACTAAATTTTGACAGATATCAACGCAGATGACTATTTTACACAACTATACAAACTTTCAGTTTATTCCTATGAAACGATTGATTCCCTGATACATTAAATTTTTTGCATTTCTTTGCACTTAGGGTGCATATAGAGAAACTTTCACAAATTTGAAAATACTTGCAGCTTCTTTGTATGTTTGATATGGAAATGCAATTTCCATGATGCATGAAACTGAATACAAATCAAGCATTCATTTTCTAGTATCAAGTATTGTTTTCCCTTTTCATTTTAAAAAATTAAGATACTTAAATTTTTTTTTTGCTTTATAATTATTAAAATGTGTATTCAAGAACTATTTATTTATTTTTATTTATTTATTTATTCATTTATTTTATTTTTATAATTTTAGAATGTCTTAAATCTGTGTTTTGACACTAAGAGTAAACTTTCAATATCCTGAATTTATTTAGTTTGATAGAATTTGAAGTAATGTGTAGGATAAACGATATGATTAGACTTTGTTAAATCGTTAATAATCATTTGTAATCATTGTAAATTATAAGTAAATAATTTATTTATAAAAAATATACAGTTTTTTTTAATTCATTATTTTTTTTTCTCCCATGGATCTCTAAATGTAACTGTTAGCAACAGAATTTTTATTTTTGCTTATTTATATGGATACAACAAAGAAATTTTTTAAAAAAATTATTAATCCTATGTATTTCTGAAATTGGGTAGGGGAAAGTCAAAATTCAATTTTTTTTTATAACTGTTATAATAAATTATATTTTTTAAAGTTATTAACTAATATTTCGACCTTATATCCATCTCCCCGATATAAAAATAATTACTAATAAGTCTAACTGTTTTTAACTTATTATAAATAATAAAAAAAAAACTTCCCTTTTTTTTTACCAATCTCTTCCTTCCTCCCATCCTTGATATATATGTTACTATGGGGAAAGTAATTGATAATTTTAAGTTTGAATTATAATGAAAAATTAAAAAATAAAATTTGCAATTAGTAATCTGTGTTATATATCAACAATCACCTGATAGTCTTTATTTATTATTCCAATGATTATTATATACACCTGCATGAAATTTATCCTTTTGTATTCTTTAGGTAAATATAACACAGGTGGCTCAAAAGTAAAAGTTTTAAGCAAGATGGATGAGTATATGGATCAAATGGATCGAGAACTTGCTAAAACCAATATTGGCCTCAGTTTTGAAAAGATACCTCCAAAAGCTTCTGTTGAAGAAGAAACGGTGAGTGGTTTGCTTCCCAATTAGGGAAAAAATTAATTTTCTCTTGCTCAAGTAAAATTTCCTTCGAATATTTATCCTATAAATTTATTATTTACTTGCTAGTACACTAATTAGGATTTGGGATAAAGAAGTTTTTGTTTGATATATTTTTAGAAAAAAATATATTTTTTTATATAAAATTAACGATCTTTGGCAACTAATTGGTTTGTTGTAATATTGGTTTATTTATTTGAATTTATTTCTACTACATATAATTTAATGTTTATGATTCTCTGAATGAAACATTTTTAATAATTAAATTATGCTAGACATTAAGATTATATTCTTGTTATACTTTTGTTGGTTATCATATATGTGAACTTTTCTAGTAAAATCAAATTCCTTGTTAGTACAGTATTATTAAAGCAGTGTCATTTGAGCTTTAATGCAAAATTAATCTATTTCCTAAACATATGCTTTCTTTAGTAGTACTAAGTCTTTTTTTTTCTTCTTATTCTGCTTGTGAACTTTTCAGATAATAAACAGAATCTCTTTTCCTTGTTTGATGAAACAATAGAAACATTTTGAATTTTATTACCATTATAAAAACTATACAAAAAATATTTTAAGTTGTTTTAATATTTTTTAGAAACTACATAGAAAATGTTCTTTCATAATGTTAAATTGATTAAAATTGTGTAAAAAAAGCCCACCAAAATTCAAATTTTAGACCCCTTAAAGTATATATACTGCATTTAGGAGCTGTAAGCCTAAGGGTTTGTAGAATGCTAATAGAAGCTAATCATATTTTCTTTTATTATTTATAGAGATATGATATACTAAAGTTTATCCTTAATAATCAGCAATTAAAAATATAAAAAAATAAGCATAATTTATCGAAACATTAAATGACAGCATACAGATAAACAAAATATTTATAGTTTCTATTTTATAGAGCAGGCATATTTAATATTAAGAAAATGCTACTAATTCTTAAAAACTTTTTTAAAATTATTATTAAATTATTTCATTAACTGACATAAAATGTCTTTCATTATGTTTGTGAAAAAAAAATTATAGAAAATCTTTTGAGAATTTGTATCAAGGTTCTAAAACATATTTTTTGTATGGTTTTACTTTGCAAAAGGGCAATATAGAGTAAAATGTGTGCATTTTCAGAATTCTTTGGTAAGCCTTCACTTTGACTTTTGTCTTCTTAGACACATTTTCTTTTATCTCATCCATAATTTTGCAAAATGTCCTTCCTGGTACATGTATAAAAGTGTTGAGTTTATAGCATCAATATGCGCATTGTCACTTTTATATAAATTCATTTATTTATTTCAGTTTTTATTATTTTATTTTGTGCTTTGTTTTCTTTCTTCATTCATTATAAATGAAAGTGAAAAGAGATACTAACTCCGTTATTTAACTGTAGTAATTAGTAAGTTTTGACTCCTAAATGTCAAAATAACTAGTTAGTGTATTATAATAGAATTATTTTTTCTATTATAATACACTAACTAGTTAATAACTGCAAAAATTATACAAACATTATACCTTGTAAAAGTTATTATCTCCACACTGTAAATTCATACTTTCCACCTATATAATCCAGGACTCAAATTTGACTCTACAAAATATTTATTTACTTTGACTTACATTTGTGATTTTTTCAAATGTTCTGATTTTTTTCTTCTTTTTTTTGTGGCTAAAAGAATTTTTTTTAAAGAGCATTTAGATACATGTACATTTGTGAGACAAACTGTTCTCAGGCTACTCATAAGCAGCTTGGTTATAAATGTGTAGCATTTTTTGGTTCCATCCCATCCCCTTTTTTAGCCGGAAGGAATTGACAATAATTTTGTAAGCTATTAAAAGTAAAGATAATGAGATGCCAAAAAAGGAAATATATTAACGATGAAATCATTTTTCAGAATTTGCCTGTTTTATTATTTCAAATAACAGCTGAAATTTATGAATATATGTATGAGATTCTTTTTATATATATTCATCTGGTTCAACCTCTTCTCAAGCACAATTTTAAATACCTGTTACTTTTTATGGCCTCCATTTTTTAACCAACTGAAATATGTATAAAGAAATTTGACAATATGAAAATTGCAAAGTAAAGCCAGGGACCATAAAACTAAACAAGTTCACTATTTTGCTGGTTTGGACTTGATTTAAGATTCATTTCTATTAATTCTGTCTTCACT
>JAOUZG010015602.1:2640442-2667286 GCA_026289955.1 Argiope argentata | reverse complement strand
GGTTTGGACTTGATTTAAGATTCATTTCTATTAATTCTGTCTTCACTTGATGCTTCTAAAATCCAGTTAGAATTCTAATAAGCATCTGTTATTATTTGTAATAATTTGGTACACACTAGTTTTTATTTATATGCTAAATTGTAATTCTGTCCCTTCTTTTATAGGGTCCATCATCTGACATTAATGATGAGGATGATGACTTCCAGCCAGTTGATGTGAATCTTACTGCTTTGAAAAATCTTCTAGAATCTTATAACAGTCAACAAGGACTTCCTGGTCCTGTCAGTAATATTTTCTCTTCCATGGGAATGGAAGTTCCAGACAATTTGGATTCTTGAATCTCCAACTATGAGGATATCGCTTATTTTGATTTCATGTTATGTGTAGAATAAAATACCTACTTTTGCACAATTTACAAATGCTTTGATGCCATCCCATTTCTTTCTTGGCTTGGGTTGAGAAATTTACTGGCATTCTTTGCTTCCATATTTTCTAGCTACAGGTTCACTTTGGGGGATGTAGGGTATCTTTTCCAGGCAGGTAGGTATGTATCAGCAACTCTTACGATTGATGCAAGTGGGGGTTCTGTCTTATTCTTCACTAGACAATCGGGTGGTGTGAAATTCTCTGCATTTAATGCATCTTGGGTTTGGTAATAGTTCTTTGCAATTAGTGTGAAATTTACAAAATTATAACAAATGCTGAGGAAATATTTCCTTCCAGGAGATAGTTTTATCTTTTAGGCAGGAAAGAACTTTGAAAATATTTTGAAAGTTTTGAATCTCCAACTGACTTTTGACTTTTTGTATTCCCCACAGAGTGTGAAGTATGTCAGAGATTCCGGTTGTCAGATTTGGCGCCAAAAGCCACATTAAGAAGTTTTTTCTCTTACAATTTATAACAATATTTTGTATCCATATCATGGTATTGAAATTTTTTTTTTTTTAATTTCATCTCCAATCTTTAAGTATTATTTTGACTATTTACTTATTCAGATAAAGAAAACTTGTTAATAGATGTGCAGATAGGAATTACTTTTAATGCTTAGCTCTCATTTTAAAGTGCTTATATTATGTTCTTTGATTTTTGTGGATTGCTTCCTTTTGAATATCAAAATCCTAAGCAGAAGTGTGGAATTGCACTCTTTAATAAAAATTGAATATATAAAATATTCATAATATTGCTTGTAAATTCTCTGCTTAAAATGTATAGGTTTCTTTTCTTGCTGATGGATTTTAAATGAATGTATACAGTGCAACATTTCTCATGTTAAATTCTGTTACCATAACAGCATTTACTTTTAATATAATCTGATCTTATATATAGAAAAAAAAATGGCTAGATTTCATAACAGTTTTTGATCTGTGAATGAAATAACTTAGAGGATCTCTTACATAATTCTTATATATATAAGGGATCTTTTACATATATTCAAGTGATCAAACATGTGCAGCTGTAATGCATTTGTGCGTGTTTAATATCCGAGTTTATTATAACAGAAAAAGAATGAGAAATATAGTTTCATGTTGAATTTTGCAGGAATTTTATTTTAATGGTAGTGCAAACATCTTTCAATTTAACTAAAAAAATAAATTATCATGATTGATAATTATGTTTTCTCCATTTAATTTGTGATATAAATTAACAAAAAGTAATTCCAATTTAGTCAAATAGTGCAACAAAAACTATTGTAGTATTGCATTTTTATTGAGGAATTATCTGTATATATGTTGTAATTGTTTTGATTTTATTGTCGAGAGCTTTAATCAAATCTAGTTACATAGTTTATATAAAAGCTTATGAAATAATTTTGTTTTTAATCCAAGACTGATTTTTTTTAAAACAAAGGAATAACTAGTCTCTTTCAGTTATAATTAGTACTTTTCTTAATAATGAAGATACCTATAGTCTTGTTAGTGCCAAAAAAATTAATAAATGCTCACTTTTGATGAAATTATTCCTAGTCAATGAGGTATTATCATACAGGGCTCTGAATTAATTTAATAAAATTAAAAAGAATTGAGGGGGGGGTAAGCTATAATAAATCAAAATTTCATACTGAATCAAGTAAAGATCATAGAAATTTAACATTATTGTATAATGCAAATAACATTTATATAATCAAACATCTCAAAATGTTTTGTTTAATTATTTTAGATACTCTATAATCTTAAAGTTCATCCTCAAACTAATAAAACATTAGTGGTACAAAAACTAATAATTTCTTCTATAATGCCAATAAGTACTTAAATATATTCTGAAATAATTTTTAGAATTAGTTGATGCGTTAATTATGAACTTGTATTAATTAAAATGTCATGTATGTTTAAGCAAACAATTTTTTGTATATCATTTATTTTATACTGGTATTTGTGATATTTGATGACTTTATTTTACTGTACAAGTGTGAGACTTATAATTTTTTCTTAGTGTGTCAGTATTAATATGTCACAATGTATCACTGTTTTTATTTTTTAATATACTTTTGAGTATTCTATTTGACTTTCTGACTTTTGTATGAATAAAGCTATTATAAACAAAATCTATATTGTGACTTATTTTCAAAGTGAGAATAAGTATGTAATAGAACATTTTACAAAATACAGATATTTTCTAATTTACATTGATAATAAATAAAATGCTTTAATTGTAGAAAAGATGAGAAGATATTTTAATAATAGCTTACTATAAATTATATCGCAATTTTTTTTAAAGTATGTATTTAATATTTATAAAGATTATCAATTTATAAAAGATACAGTTAACTTGCACTTGAATCACTTATTATTTAGAATAGTCAGGTTAATTTTTTTTTTAAATAAAAGTACAAAATGAACTCAGTTCAAAATTTATTAATAAGAAATTTTATATGATCTCCTCACATTTTGGAAACAGTGTTCTTAAAATTAGAACATATGACATTTTTAAAATGATAGTTGCCAGGATTAGCTTTCCTTCCTAATATCAGATGACTGCACATTCAAGGTTGTCTTGAAAGCTATGCAGGAAAGAGTTCTTATTTTGCTTGTCAGTCAAGTAGTTGACAATCAGCGAGAATGCGAGCATGGAGTAGTAAATTTATTTTAATGCATCAAAGTTTCTTAAGAAATTGGTAGTTTATGAAAGAAATAATTTTTATTATTTTATAAGGTAAGAAATTCCATAAATATTTTTAAAGATAAGGTGTGTTGGCTTGTGAATAAATCGATTGCCAGTCATGAAAACTTGCCTGATTTTTTTAAAACTCAGAATCTCCTATTTTTTGCAAACAGGAGCACAAGGTATGTGCTCACAAACAGTTCAAAAATACTGTTAGAGAATTGTCCCCTATATTTGACAATAACTATTATTACAACTTTTAAAAACAGAAATGCAGTTGAAGTGGAAATATTTAATGAAGAGAAAAAGAGTTATAATAAATAATTTATTGGCATCATAATTCTTCATGGGGTAATGGTGTAGTTAATAATTGATGTTGAGGTTTATCGATTTGCATATGACTGTCTTCTCCAGCAGGACTTTGTATGGAAGAAAACCCTTTATCTGCAGCCTTCTGTAATTGTTCATTGGCGTCATCAACTGAAAAGCCATGAGGTTTCATCTGCAATAAAGTATGTTGTAAACAAATATTATGGTTCCCACTGCAACATATATGTAAATTACTTTTTATGACACAATTCCAGATTCAATAGTTTGAAATTAAAGTGATTATTAAACATTTTACTTGATAATAAATATGAATGTGTTAGTAGTCTATAGGCCAGATCATTTGACCTATATCCACAAAATTTGGCATACATATACCTAGACGGGTGGAAATGTGTGTATGTAGCAATTTCTTTTTTTCACATTAACTTCTATAAATATAAATTTTACATCATTTGAAAGTTTTTTTAAAAAAAATTCCATTTTATGATATCAACTTAATAGTTGCAAAATTTTCCTGAATCTTGGCAATTAATTAAAATGGTATTTTATGCCTAATATCAAAATATATCTTACATTGTTGTGCTGAAATTCAAACTGTTTCATTGTTAAAAATTATGGAAGGATTCTGTTTCACATTTGACTAATTTACAAAAGAAATAAAAAATAATGTCAAACACTGCAAAAGTTAGAAGATAGGTGAACTGCACATTTACTTTTTTAATAGCACTGGTCTTCATTAAAAAGATTCATGTATGTAATATCAACAAAACATATGCAAGAAAAAAATATTACTTTTAGAGAAGACTACAGTTGTGAATTTTTAATTGTTTAAAAAGTATTCTCTGAATTAAAGTACCATTTTTTAAACTTAAAAGCAAATGCAGAAATCAAAACTACAATTTTTTTCAAAGTCAATATGTTATCAAGTAAAGTACAGATTTTCTGTTTTTTTTATAAACAAGATTTTGATCTTAAAAAGCACACTTAAAAATGAAATCTACATCCTTTCTCAGAATTTAAGTATATTATTGTTTTCTTTGACAAATAGAATATGACTGCATTCTTATGGTTTAATAATAATTATTTATTTATTCCAGTTTATGCATCTAGTTGACTAATATATATATATACATTATGCCTCTTAGTTTTAAATTAATTCAGAATAGCTCTATTAGAATTTTCCAAATAATACATCTATATTAATAAAAATGGATCTCAAAATGCGTTGCTAAGTGCAAAACTGGAGATCGGCTAATTTCTTTTTAAATATTTTCGTTAAGACACGAGGATTGTTCTTACAAAGAGAAAAAAGGGGGAAAAAAAACTGCGAGGAAAATATTTTAAACAACACTTTTCTTACTTTCCCGCCAATCCCCTACACCAACTGAGTAAGATAGCAAGAAGTAATAAATTATGATTTGTTTAGAAAGAAATACGCGAAGTCAGTTGGTTTTCATTCATAGATAACGGGATGTTTAAAAAAGAAAGAAAATAGTTGCTTTTGATATTAGTCTGTATGAATATTTAATCTATGCCTGCTCAAAATAAAGTCTGGGCAGGGAAGGAAAAAAAGATAATAACAAAGGGGAAAAGGGTTTGCAGAAAGAAAAGTAGTGAAGAAAAAAAGGATAGAAAAGAAAAGAAGAGTGTGTATGTCACCATTATGTCCTCTGTGCGCAGCATTTTCTAAGCTGTTTTTAAACTTTTGCATCTCTTGAAAAACAATTGTGTCTTTATTTGTTTTGTGTGTTTACATTTAAGAAAATGTGAATCTCTTTATTCTATAAAAACGTAGAATTTTACACCTTTCCGTCCACCTCCACCATTTAAGTAAGATATCAATTCTGGGACAATCATTGCTCGGATAGAAAGAGAAAGATGAGTAGTACAATGAACAGAACATCTGAAGAAAACAATACTAAATAATACTATAAATGAATATGATTATCAAAATTTGTTTGGTTTAAAAATATTTTGGTGAAAAACCTGTTGTTAGACACAGCTACATAAAATAAAAAAAAATTTTAGCGAGCATAATGCTGGCGAACCGACTGATCGCCAAAGGCAGCTAGTATAAGAATAAAGCAAACTATTTTTCGAGCAAATTTATGTGACAAAATTTTTATCTTCACTCATTTTTAGTTATTTTCTTCTGTGAGATCTAGATCATGATGCTATGTGGATTTATATTGTGTTCCAAATTCTGTGATTGTATTTTAAAGCGATGTCTACATTTTTTTAAATGCAATTATATGTGCTATGGCCAAGAACTCTGCTCAAGATTGAATTTAAAAATAACAAATAATAGCAGAATATGGTTCTGATTTTTTAAAATTCGGAGCAAAAGAACTATGTAAATTAAAAACTTTCAAAGCCAAAGCACTAAAATGAGCAAAATAAATGTCTCAGAATTGAATGGAATAAACCATTTTAATTGGTAATCAAAATCTCGCACAACCTTAATCTTAATACTAAACTTTCCGATATCAAAAGTGAAACTAGAAAATCTTATGAACAGATGCTATAGATAAGATTGCAAATATATAATGGGATACAGCTTTTTAAAGAAAAAAAATATTCCCCATTAAAACAGAAATCTGTAAAGTTGATGCCAGCAATGATCTAAAAAATACCTTCAAATCGGCAAATGATTATATTGTTGGAGCTACAGGAAGTGTGACCAAGTGTTATTTTCTTGTATTCTAGAAAGATCATATACATAGAGTATATGGTTTAAAAGGAAAATTTCCAAATTGCCATATATTCTGTCAATGTAACAAATCAAAGGATGAATTATTAGAATTTTTCCATGAAGTAAAATGCATTCATTAATTTGCAAATAAATGCTTGCATTGATATAATTAATACAATAATGTTTTATTTAAAAAAAAAGAAAAGAAAATTCAGTTGCAAGACATTATAGTATTTGCAGACAATCAAATCACATAGGTAAGGATTACCTTAACACAAAATTTCTTACAAATAAAAAATTACACGGTAAGTGCAAAAAATTCCAAAAACAAGTGGATCATTTTAATATCTTTAGTTTCAAGAGAACCAAACAATTAATGTTTGATTGCAACTCTTATGCAATTTAATAATATATCATTTCTTATTCCAGAAAAATAATTGGTTTAAAAAATTCCAATGAATTATAAAACACAAGCCTCTAAACAAGATTGTTTTAAATATAAAAGAAGGCAGCTACTTTTATACATTATTGATTTTAAAAATATGTAATCAGTTTTTAGTATTAAACATTAGAATTACCTCACTATCTTTGGTAGGTCTTCTTACCCCTTCACAAGCATTAATTACTTGATCACAAAACTTTTCCTGTAGAGGTAAGTTTTCCGCAGTCTTGAACTTCCGGTAGTATTCAACTAAGTTATCTGCAAGCTCTTGTCTGTGTGTTTCTAGAAAATTATAATAAATAAAATAAAGGCAATTCAAAATTTTATTCAGGAAAAAAATAGCATTTGTTTTATCAGTTTTATTTTCTGATTTGATTGTATCTGTTGCTGCATTTTATGTGTCGTAATTTTTACATCACATAATTAACAGAAAAAATGCCAAAGATATCATGTTAAAGAAGCATCAAATGTTTTGAAATAAGTTAAAATATTTCAAAATGATAAACTTGATAATCCAATAGTAATTTTTATGCAGTGCATGGATGTCATTAAAGTTAATCTTATAATTAATCACCTTGCTATTCTTTATATGCAAACATACAAAAGGAAAGCAAAATTATATTTTAAACTAATTTTGAAAATGTTATTAATTTAAATTTTCTATAACATTCAGCCATCTTTAATGAACTGGATATTTTTAGCATTTAAATTGCTTTATAGTAAAATATAAATTTATATTTACAAATTAATTTTATAATTTGATTTCAACTGATTACTTTGAAATCAAGCCTTATCTTCAGTTTTAAAACATTCAGTTAATTTTTTTTATACATTATAAATATCTAAAAACAATGAACAAGCAATGGCAAATATCCATGTCAAAAATATTGAAAGAGAGACACAGAAAAAATTTGTATTGTTCTACAATGTAACTATCTAGATTAATGTAAATTGTCAAAGTTTTTTTAAAACTGATTTTAAAAAATTCCCTATTTAATCAAAATAAATATACTCACCAACAATGTAATTGCAAGCTTTAATCATCTTCGGTGGGCTGAAGGTATATGAAACAAAATTATTGATTTCACATAGCCTGTCAAGACTTCGATTAACTAATTTTTTACGTCCAGATGACTCTTTCAGTATTTTGTGCAGTTCTAGGTTGAAAAGAAAATACAAGTTAATTAATATAGCAATTCATAGCACATTGTTAGTATCACAAAAATCAAAAGTTTCATTGCAGATTGTTATGCTTTTATTGATGTCATTCATAATTTGTTAGGAAATAATTTACATGAATCAAAATTAATGCAAATATTTTCAATACAATTTTACAATTGCCAGCTCATCTATTCAATCAATGAAATACATATTTATTCAAATCACTATCACTAATTCATTTTTTGATTGCTGTAATTATGTAGATGTTAATAATTTCATTTTATTTAGTTAGTGAAATTTTTGCTTTTGCATTATTAATAGATAACGATAATTTGAATATTAACGTAGGTATGCATTTAAAAATAAAGATGATCTTCATCAGTACATTCAAATATTTGTAACTGAAAAAGTTAAACTAAAATTATTTCTTTGTATTGAAAAGAAATAAAACCATTAAAAAAAGGTTAAAAAATTGCTATATCTTGTATTTTTTAATACACTAGTGTTCTTTTGATGCAAAATTGTTATGTTTTTACAGCAAAAACCACTACTTAGATCTCAAATGAAGTTTGTTTGTAGCAAAATTATCTTTGCAGATCTGTAAACAATATATAATAAAAAATTTATAGTACATTTCATAGCTTAATTTTTTAAAATTTCTAATTATGTATATAGGATTTTTTAAAAACCTAGTATCTCTACATATTTTAAACCAGTACATAACAATATACAAATAAATGTAATTGAGAATCAGCACTACTTATATTTGGTGGTAAAATTCTCTGAAGGCATACCTGATTATTACTGTGGTTACAAATATTTGATAATTATGATTGAAAACACTTAAAAACTGTTGTACTAGTATTTAGAGGTATTTTATAAATTCACCAATTATTTTTATATATATAAAAGGAAATAAGCTGTGAGAAAGATCCAGAATTATTAACATTTGCCTTAAATAAATTTTAAAATACTTGAAATTGGTGAAATAGTCAAGTCAGCAATAGAGATTAGCAAAATCCTTCAACTTGTTGAAATTGAAAGATGTTCCAAAGTTTTAATTTCAAATATCTTTTGAAATGTAACAGTTAGATGTTAAATGATCAATTATACAGAGGCTATTAAAAGAGGAGATGTTAAATCATCAACTGTTAAGAATTACAAAGAGGCCAAAAGTAATAATAAAACTGAAGTCTTTGAAGTTGACAGAATAGTTTTGATTAGAATTTGGCCCAAGTTCTTCTCCATAAAGAAATTGCATTGAAGTAGCATATTTTCGATTTCCCATGAAAATGACGGGATTCAACTGTTAATGACATATCTAGGAGGTCTTGGCTTTCATTAACATTGAAACTTATTGAAAAAGATCCAGCGGTTTGAGGCATCAAACTGTTGCTGTATTTATCAATACAGTTTGCATACAGCATTATGTAGTTTTCTTATTTTTTCAAATAGAAGGGTTTCAGGAGGGCAGGTGATATTTCATGATATATCTAGGATTATAGAACTTTTTCATAAAATCTTCAGACATCAGTACATTGATTTGAACTGAAAAAACTCTGTCACAAGATTTCCCCATAAAAATTGTACAGCTTTTTTTCCTTTTTTTTTGATTCTCAAAAATGGTGGTATTAACAAAATGCTGGATAATAAAATATGTGTTGTTATTTATAGCATTTTTTCAAGCCCGCTGACAGGCCTGTAAGCGATTTAAACTCATTGAGTGTCACTTGTTTTTCAGTAGTGCCAACTAGGGCCAAGAGTATAACTTAGTTACACACACACCACAACCCTTTTTAAAGGGTGGACTTCATTCATGTATTTTCATTAATTTATTCACAGATCGTAATTTAAATCTGGAACAGAGAATGATCACCTCTGACCCAGTACCCCCAGGGGTATTATTCTTGAAATGGAGGACTTTATGACCAAGACAGATTTAACAAGTGCAAGCTACCACATACTTGGGGAATCTTCGGTTGGTGAGGTTCGAACTTGCAACCTAAAGAATATGAGTCCAACGCTCTACCAATCAAGTTATTCCAGCCCCCCAAAAATATTTAGAGGTCATCAGTTTTCATATGAAATCAAATCTTTTAAAATTGATTAGATAGTTTCATCTGTTGAAGATCCTTGTAAAATTTCAAGAAAGTGTAATGATGTCCCCCTCCTTTTAAAATTCCCTATTAAAATGGGAAGGGGAGGGGGAAAGACAGGCAATTTTTGATGGTTAATGAATTTCCATTTGAAATCAAGCTTACTAAAATGAGTTTCATGGTTTTAAGTTTTCTCCTTGCAAAATGTATTGAAAATTTAAATTTTTTTTCAGTTTCTTTAAAAAAAATAAGAGGGAGAAGAGGATAACTAGTCCTTTTTGATATATATATAAATCATATATTTTTACATAAACAACAAAAATTACCAAAATTGGATCAGTGATTAGGACAGCCTAACATGGTTAATTATTTTTCTCATTATTTTAAAAATCTGTGTGTCCCAAAACAGAAAAATGGAAATAATAAACATTTTCAATAAAAAATTTACTAGGCAAAGAAAAAAAATTACCCTTCAAAACAGCAACACAGCCATGGCACAAAAGAGCTATAAAGAATAAAAGAAAATCATTGTCATGCTAACTGCTGTACATAAATTTATAAACTACGACTGGATCTTGAGATCTGTTTTACATTTAAAAAAACTTTAGATATACAAGGAATTAAAAGATTAACTATCAATAAAACAATAGCATATGTAATATAATTATTCATATATACATTTAGAAGATGAAAATGATTTCATATAAAAGTTAAAAGTTCATCATAATAAAAAGTATCAAAAGATGAACAATGAATTAATTACAGAAAAAAATTATTATTATATTAATTTATAATTCCTCATGCAAATAAAAATATGTCAAAGTCAATGTTTTATTATAACTTATTTCAACATAAACCAGTATACAAACTAAATTGCTAATAAACGACTTATGGTTTTCATAGATGATTCAGTATAATATAATTAGGAATACTACAGAATTGTAAAATTTAAATAACATAAGCAAAAAAAAACAATAATAATCAATAATTATATATACATTTAAAGCAACTTTTTTTAATGATAATTTTATGGATAATTTAGTTTTAAAAAGGCACATGTCTTGCACCAAGGATCATTCTCTTTTAAGACTGTTACAGATTAATTATACATGTTTGTGTATAAATATTAAATTATCATTACTTTTAACAACAACTCATTACTTACGTTGCCCAATTTTAGCGGGTTCAGCTGTTAGAGAAATATCGCATTGCAAGAGAAGGAAGCAAAGAATTAAAAATATGTAAAATCTCATGTTGACTGCACACCGGTATTTTACCAACCGAGTAAACGCCCTTCAGCAAATATGCCATGCTTTATAACTGTGTCACTTTTAAACCCTTCAAACAGATAAAAGAATACAATCGAAACAAAAGATGAAATCAGTTATACTTCACATTCAGAATAGATAACAAATAAAAACGTTTAAGAGGGTTCAGCTTGAGTGCCTGATGTGACGCCGATTACACAATATTTATCACTGCTCTAACCGCATTTTGTGTTTTCATGATATTTCGTTCATTCGAAAAAGTTTCCTCAGATCCGGATCCACAACGTGAACGGAGGATTTGCAGCCGATTAGACAAGGACTGTAGGGATCGTGGTCTGGAACAACAAATGATTATATATAGCTTAAAGAGTACAAATGGAGATAGTTTATTTCCTGGATAAATCATTAAATTCAATATAATATTGTCATGCTATTTTTACAATTTCATTTGGCACATGGAATATTGGAACACATTGTAGCGATTGAAAGTCGCGATACGAACCTGCGACCTATGGGCCTGTAGCCGAGTAACTAACATACCGATCAAGCAAAAGGGACCCTTCAGCTCGATGGATATTATCTGGCTTATAAGGCTAAAGCTACAACATCAAGGAGCTATCAGAGATTAACGCATGCTAGTAGAGAATACAGTTTTGTCTTTATTATTTCTCTCATTCCTCTCTTAGGCATTTTAACTCTTAAAGAAATTTATAAAAATTGATAATATAAAGAAAATTTTGATAAATGTTTCTTTGATGTGAGCCATTGCACTCTCTCTCTCCCTCTCTTGTGAGTCAAAAAGAAAATATTTTTGCAGCATTCGTATCATTCCTTAACTCTTGATAAGTCACAAACACTAGTTTTTCGCAGAAATATTTTTCTATGTTATATAATGTTAAATCTATTATTGATTTACGAGTTAATTTATGAAATTAGGCTCATAAATATACTTATTAGAGTGATAAATCAAGCCTCATCAGTAGTTGTAAGTGTTCTTATAAAAAGGAAATTTTGAAGGAGGAGGCGGATTGCTCTAGGATTGAACTCCTAATTTTAGGTTTGTTGTCGAGTTACATGACCATGGTACTTTAGTCCGAGTGATGTTATCTGGCTTATGAGAATTCTACTATATACTCTCCCACCAGTGAGTCGGTGGTCAGACAAACGATATGTGTATGCGAGTTGGTGGTGATGTTGGCTGTTGTGTTTAATGCCCCTGACGACTTTTGCTGCTGGTAGAGTGCACCACAACAGTTATATACGAAGGGTGCTAATTCTAGGTCACGGGTCATAAGGGCGGATGCAGATTGCTCTATAACCGAGCTCTCAATCTTAGGGTATGTAGCTTAGTAATATGACTATTAAACAAAAAAATATATAAATTATTTAAAAATTCTATTTGTATTTGCCAATTTATCTTTTGGTGAGATACTTACAAATGTATTGTTATGCACTTGTAGCACTGCTTTCTAGCAACGATAGTATCATAGCTGAAAATATAGATTTACAGATATTCTTAATGGATGCGTCAATGACCATCAACCTTTAAGAGAAAAATGAAGTTATTTATAAATACAAGAGTAAAGATAGCCTCTGTTCGGCGCTAAAATCCATAGATCAAGAATTTGAGTATTATCCCTCCAGACGGCGACATTCAGAATGCAATACTTACCGAAAGCGGCGCGTCTGAATAGCAGGTTTGTTCTAAAAAGTGTCAGGGTTTGGACAAAAGGATTGCTTTCCCCTTTTGCGCTTATTACCGAACAGCAGGGGTAGGCAGATTAGCCGACGTCATGTTGTGAGTGACAGCTGTTGCTTATCGCAGTCTTTCGATTTCGAACAGCGTTTTTCTTTCAGCCGATGGAAATAACATAGATTGAAAACACAGAAAATATGGTTGTGTTTTAGAGGATTTCTGATTATTTCATGAAACACTACATATAATTTAAATTAGAAATAAATTTTGTTGTATTTAATACGATACGAATCTAATTTTTATGAATTGAAAGTGTTCGCCTATTATTTTTTTTTATTGTAATAAGTTTCTCAAAATTTTTAATCCCCTCGTAATGTGAAATTATATTTCGAAATTACATGCAAGTGATTTAATTCTTGAAAAAAAAAGATTCTTTCAGAGTATTTCCAATGTACTTCAGTATTCTAAAATGCGCTTTCAAAATATTAATTCTAAAGGCATGCGTATTACGCTCATCACTAAATTAATCAATTTTTGAATAAAATTATACAAATTTGCATAAATTCTAAAGAATTTTTTTTAAAAAAATGCAAAAATTCTTACGAATGACAAACTTAGAGGCTTCCTTTGTTTATCTCAATTAAAAGGATGTGTCTTGAATTGCTTTTAACTATTAAATGACAAACTTAATTAATAAATGAGATCAAGTTTATCTAATAAATAAATTACTTTTCCTATGTCAATCTCAATTTAAAATTATTTTAATCCATCATGACAGAAAAAACTCTTTTTCAAGCAATAATAAAATGTTAAAATTTTACATTTCATTCGAAAATAACACAGTAGAAATATATTTGGTACATTAAATGTGAATTATAATTTTCTTTATCAATGATACGAATTTTTTTGCCATATCATTTTCCAAATTTTTTTTATTGAATTACAAATAAACCATGTAGCTGAAGTGAAAATTCTATAACTAGCATGTCACTAAATAAGATACAAAAAGTTCAAGATCTTAATTTTCTCAAAAAAGGAATTTTCTTGGTGATATATTCAAATGTATAAATGAAATTATACACTGTATAAATAATGTTGTGATAATTTCATTTTTTATTGCGAATAAATGTTAAAATTTTATGTAATTTTAATTAATAAAATTCTAATTAAAATTATTGATAATTTTATCCCGAGGTGTTTATTTCCAGTTCCAAATTATATACGGATAAAATGTGTTCGCCCTAGAACAAACAGTTTGATCTGGAGATCGCCAAAACGAATATTCATCTTCACTATCAGTAAAGATGTTCACTATTTTAGTAGAAATGGTGGTAAGAGACCTGCGTGTCTGACACCCTTGTTCAAACAAGTTATGTTTTTAAAAAAATGGAAATGTGAGGCTAAAGTTTAATAAGAATAAAGAATTTCAAATTACTTGAAATGTGGGCGTATTTCTGAATTTTTCTTGCTCTTGTGAACAAACTGGATAAATAAACTAAAATCACCTCTAGTGAACTCACATTTTGCAAACAAGAGAAGAAGGTAATCTAAATGCCAGTTGCACGCATTAATTTTTTTAATGCTAAGATATGAAATAAAATTATACCAAGGAGTTAAAAAAATTAGAATTTAAAACACAAAGTATAATTATTTAACTTTAATTAAATTAACTTAAAAATATTATAACTTTTAACTCATTCATTCATTTACTTTCACGAGCATTAAAATTTGCGTATTAAATTACTCAATATTAAACGTATATAAAAATGTCACTTAACATTATGTTTAACATTCACAGAAGTGCGTTTTGTATATATGAGACTGAACAGTGAAATAAGATTCATATTTCGATTAAAAAAATATAACCTATAAAAACTGCCCTTATTCTAACTTTGAAAATATTATTAAAAACTAGAGAAAAATATAAAATCAATATCTCCACAATGCTTAAATTTCTGTTTGTATTCGTCAAGGAATGTGAAATTCCATAAACAAAAAAAAAAAATTGCAAATTAAATAAATTATAAATTTTTATATATAAATTATTACGTTATAAAAATATATGATTTAATATAATGAATGTAAAATTTATCATTCTAAAAAAACTCACTTTAATTTATGAATTTTATATAAATAAAATATCTCCCCGTTTTTAATTACACTTATCAATGAAAACAAAAAAAAATCATTCAAAGATGAAAAGTCTGGCTCATTAAATAAAATTCTGCTTATAATTTCAGTGTCTTATTTTTTTTAAAAAAATAAGTTGCATAAGCAATCTTAATTCGAAAATCCTTAAATAAAAGTACGTTATAAAAGAGAAAAATGTCAAATTTTTATTTTATATTTATTTTTTAGATTAACTGTTATTTCACCCTAAAAAGTTTTAAAATCTTATAGATGAATTTATTAATAACAATACTCATATATGTTCATTCCGGGAATATATTTTCATACGTTCAGTTTTATTCCTTTTATTTAAAACTTAATGTGGATTCGCATTTATTCTCAAAATCTCAAAAGTAAGGTTGAGAATGTAAACGAAATTTTAAAATGCTTAAAAGAACGCGACCAGGAAGACAGCATTCCTATCGTCCACTGATAACGATTGGCTTCACCTTATCTCACATTTCTTTCTCATTATCTCGCAGCTTGAGTTTGGGGGAAGCGAAAAACTCGACCCGTGAAAGTACGGGCAGTGACAGTTTTAAGGGGATTTAAATTTCCGTCTATTCACGGGCCTAACGCTTTGAAGGGAGAAGAGATTCCGTCTATTTACGGGTTTGACGCTTGGAGGGTTATGGGCACTATATAAGCTGATGCATTAGCACTAGCAATGAAATTTCTCAATTCGATTCCGGTCGTGTAGAAAGTTCTCGGACTGAATTCTAAACGTTATTATGATGTTGCTGCTTGATAATGATTTGTTATTTGTGTCATGTACAGTTGATTTCTGTAAGTCTGTCTATGTGTCCGAATCAACAGTGTTTCTTGCTGAACAAGGCACTGTTACATACTATCGTGCTTTTTGAACTTTCCATCGCCATTATAACCTCTCCCACTGGGTGCACTTCAGATATGATGGAGATTCCAGTATGGTGGTTGATTCTCGCTACCCGGACTTGTATAAAAATTTTGTGGATCGGCTACCTCTTTATAAAGATAGGACATGCCTCTTACGTAAGGGGTTATATCATGGCTAGTGATATCACTTAAAACTAAACCTCAGCTCCTGTCAATGCTGTCATGGCAGTCCGATTTTTTTTTATATATATTCATGTGCCTCCGTGCGAGTCGGCTGTAATAAATTGTAATTCGCATCGCATCGCCTTCCATCTACTGATCTCTGTAATAGTATTCTTCAAAATCGAATATTCATATTAAAATGATACCGATATAAAAAAAAAGTTATTTATCAGTTTTCACAGACATATTTATCATCTCAAACCTGAATACAGCTGAACATTACAATAATATAAAATAACAAAAGCATACATAAAACACAGAAATGCTGATACAAATACAATAAGAATTAATTGATAGATCAAACACAAAATACAACATTCGTTACAAAATACAATTTTCAAGCTTTGTGTGAACATTAAATTTCTCACAATAGTGGATATCAGGTACTAATTCCATTCTCAACAAAGTTGTGAAAATCAGCTTTATTTCACTTCATATGTGGTTGAAACAGGATTCTAAAAATAAAATTAAAATGAATTAATGGATGAAAAGGTTTGCAGTTTATAAAGCAATTGCTCTGTAAAAATCAAAATAATTTGCATTAGAATTTTGAATTTCCTAAGAACAATTTAATGGGAAATGATGGAAATAAATGAAAAGACCTAGAGTAAAATTAAGATTTTTTTTTTTCACTTGACTACTGACAGAATTTGGTGATTTCAAAGTGGCGATCGAGTTTTTTTTATAGCAGGTTTGTATGAAAGTCTCAAAATTTTAACATACGTTACCTAACCTCCATCTCCTTCGCATTCGTAAGTAGACCACAAAATATGCCAGCAATTGCTGACTATAATCACAAAAGAGTTATCCACACCCATAAATCCAAGCACTGCTTAAATAATTAACATCGCCAATACAGATATAGGAAATTGTGGTTGTCTTAAAGGCTATTACTGTCGGAGGTTCAAAATCTCCCGTAGGAGGTATGTCATGTTATTGAAGTGAAGGTAACTCGAAGTCACACCATTTCTTTACCGCCAGTAATGTGAGAGCTTATACAATGGCACGAGCGTTTTATACTTTTTAGAAAAGACAACTCAAACAAAACGCAGCGCTCAAACTTTTCTTAAAATTATCTGTTTAAAATGAAAGAAAAAGCACAACCATCCTTCTCCCTCCGTCACACAATCATCGTCTTCTCATCGTATCACACATTATGCAAAAAAAAAAAAAAAAAAAAAAAAAAAAGACCTTAACGGTGGCTGCGAATTTTACCAATCGTTTCCGCAGTCGTCGCCAATCGCAGCCAAACGTCACAACTTAGTTATCTGTTGGGAGGGTTCTCACATGGTTAATTAATGAATATCTCGTGATTGTTAATTATTGCAAACATATTATTCAGTAAATGATAATCACTGATAGTCATTGTATCCTCAGGGTTAGAATGGATCCACAATTGCAGATTTGAGACTATGTTGTAAATGTAATACAATGTAATAAGACAATGTTGTAAATGTAACACGCAGTGTCTTATGAAACATTGTCAATCATGAGAAACCAGCAGAACTTTTATTTTCACTGTACTGTTGAATCTAAAAACAGATAATTCAAATATGTATTTGAATTCTCACAATAATGGATAATTTCAAATTTTTACTTGCGCTCACTTGATGGTAGTGAAGTATGTATCTCTAAATGAATTTTGAAATCCAATAAGTACCTAGCAAGAAGAAACAGAAATTCCTTCTTTGATTTGGCATATATTGGCATGTTTATGCTGGCATATGGCGTGATTTGGCTTTAGCTTCAGCATGAATTAAAAAGAAACAAATTGTAGAATTTTCAAACATCCTATCTCCGGTTTGAAAATTAACACAAATGTGCAATATTGATGTCAAGGCCACATATCAGATTCTATTTATATTACCGATGGATTTCTAAGTTATCATTTCCACATACACATGAATAGAAAGAACAATACTCAATTATCTCACAGATAGATTTCCTTCCCCGACTGATATAAATCTACACTTCTAGGAATAAAAAATGTTGTCCAAATCTCATTTATCTAAATTATTAAAAAAAAAATAGCTTCAGGCGCAGATGTACGAGAAAATAAACATCCTGGTCCTGTTTAGCTGATATAATTCAAAATTTAGTACATACATTAGATAAGTTTGAGCACAAGTCTGTTCTGTGCCTGATTCTGAAATCTAGACAAATTTTAGTTTCTTTGATCATTCCATTTCTGATTTACCCTGTATAACAAAATAAATAAATAAAAATCGACGTACCAAGAAGCAATCATCCGATTGCTTTGAAATTTCGTATGCATGAGTGTTTTGACCAGATATACAAATGATTATATTTTGGTGTTCAACGAATGAATAGTTTAATCACCAGCGCAACGGAACTGCGCATCCAGCAGATGTATAAAGGAGCAGTTCTTCAACGGTTGTTAAAACTTTCGGTTTGATTGCGATTCAGATTATCTTTCAACAACTTCGCACGGAAGGTTTTAGAAACCGTTGGCCAGCAATACATAATAACTTCTATTTGTATTAAGATAGTTTCTTGAACAGTATAAGATGACACGTCGACTTACCTATCGTCTGGGAATGAATTTCAAATTCAGAGGTTTGTCAGGAAGGAAGGATAATCGAAAGACGGATCCTATGTCTGGTCCATCGTACTCTACTCGGAAATTCTGAATTATCTGGAAAAAGAAAAAAGATACATTTTACGATAAGTAATCGTAGTTATTTCAAGAAATTTAAAAAAAATTATCACAGATTACTGACTTTGTCAAATAACGTATTCCCAGGATTATTCAAGAGCAATAAACATTTCTGAGATATGTATCCACAGGAAAATTTTTTCTTGAACTAGTTCATTCAGAAAATATATAACCGGAATATTCTAAGTCAAAATTGTCATAATTCAGTTATATTTCTATAAAAAGGTGTTTTTTTCCTTTCAATTATTACTATTATCTCACACACCATATATATATCTTGTTAAAATTTCCAATCGTTAATAAAATACTTTTTTTTCATCCAATCAAACTTAAATATCTTTTTTTTACACTTGAAGTGGATGGCATTTGATGTTAATAAAGTTTTTTTCAAGTATTAATTCATTAATTTTTAGTAATTAATTAAAAAACTTACTCTATCCCCTAAAATCTTCATTTCCTCAACGCTAAATAAGCAACGAAGTCAATTTGTTTTTTCCCCAAGCTAATAAGGTTAGGCTTAACCCCTTAATCGGTTTGCCCGTACGCCGTTCGGGCATCGATTTATCGAATTTTGATAGTTGTAAACAAAAAAAATCATTCATAACAATTATATTTCAATAGTAAAATGAGTTCGAATACGTAGATAAGCCAAGTATTCCATGGATTTCCGTTTGAATCAAAATAAGAAAATATACCCAAAATAGAAAGTGTCATCTTATTAGATAGTAAGGAAAATAAACCAGTTAAGGGTTTAACATGTTTTCTGCTGATTATTTCAAACAATTCTGTTTATTTTCTTAATGTTTGATGCATTTAAAATTAAATATTATTAATGAATCGATTTTTCGGATTCATTTCGAAGCACTTTCGATTTAAAATAATACAAGACACAGAAAATTAGACATTACTAATCTGTATTGCGTTCCCCAACTGGTGTAGAAAAATCACGCATTTTGCATTGATAGCACAATTGGCTTTGAATCGCTTTCTTTTTTGAAAGCGATTTAAAGACGTTGAAATTCGCATTCTATTTTGAGGCTTAATATTGTAATTCTGTCATGCTTATACATATATTTATATTAATTGTAATTATTTAATAAAAAGTAACTAAAATAAAACTTTTCTTTATTAACCTAAGTAGGAATCGATTTTAAAAAATTGCTTTCTATATTACTTGTTATTTGTAAAATCAAAAAGGACAAATTTCGTTAAAAAAATGAGAAAAAAAAGTATTTTCTCTACTTATTTTCTTGAAATATCTCTACTAAGAAAACTACCACGTATAAATTAAAATGATAAAAAACTATTTCATTTTTTCATATGCAGGATGGCCATTCTAATCGTGGCTTAATCGCTTATTTATAAATAATTAAAAAGCGCCATATAGTTTATATAGCTGAATTGTTTTCAGCGACTTAAAGAATCTTTTTATTTACGTCAATATGAGTTATTTTCAACGATAATATCATGTCAATTATTTTGTGTTTTGTTTATAAACACAAAGTTTTTGGGTACTTCCGTGTTACACCGTCGACGCCAATGGTTTAGTAACTCATTGCCGACGGATTCAAATTTGATGATAAACATTCGACGCCAAACCCCTGTTTGGTGATACGCCAACAAAAGGGCGGACGACAGTTAAGGTTTGAACAATTTTTAGCAATTCATTGGCGACGCATTCATATTTGGCGATAAAGATCGACAGTCTAATACGTAAGTACCTGTTTTTTTGTTTGTTTCTTGTTTGTGTGAATAAAAGAACTTTTGGAAAAATTACTTAATTTTTCATTCATTGACCCCGTCCCCAACTCTTAGTAAAATTTTCTTGAGGTACAGATATCTTTAATTAAAAAAAGTTCAACTTTTTTGTGATCAATATTAATTGAGTAAGTTTGAAACAGTCAATAGATATTCAAGCTTCATAACTCAGTTATTTCCCTTGACAGAAGAGATGAACACTTTTTTAAAAATTTAAAATATGTGTTTCAAAAATGCTTTACGAAATATGAGTAGACTGGACAAAAAATTAGATTCCTTAATTTTTTTAATAATTAATATGACAATTTAAACAATATAAAATATGATTTTTTTGGCAACATTTAAAGCATTTCTACAGCTGGAATCGCTATTAGCCTAGAAGTTAGTTATTGGATTTTAGCTAGTGGAGGTTGCGGTGCGAACCCGAGACTCTAGAGGCAAGCTCTGAGTAACATAAACCCAATACTAAAAGCTAACTTGAGAATCGTAGATGTTATATGGCTTATTAACTTAGCACCACAGTTACTCCCCCACCAGTGAATCGGCGGGGAGACGAACGATTTTAAAGCGCCAAGAGTTATAGCGAGCGTGTGAGTGCATTGATGCGTCGAGTTTGACGGCTTTGTTTTGCTTGCTGCGTCAAGTGAGTCTGATGGCTTTATTTACCGGTAGATGGTTCCACGACAGATCAGAAGGTTGCATTGTCAAGGTCAACAATGTGGCAATTGAAGGTCGAGATATGAACCCGCGACGCTAGGGCCAGTTTTCGAGTAACACAACCACAATACTAAAAATATACTCCGGTATCGCAGATATTATCTGGCTTTTGAAGTAGCGCCACAGGGTAATTAGAATAGAACCCTGCATAATTTCTATGAATGCATTTTACCCGCTTTTATCTATTATAAAGTACATTTCATGATAGTCAGAAACATATTTTTGGGATTTTAATTGTGCATAATTCGCATAATCCAAGCAATTTTGAAAAGTGAAAAATCAATTATAAATAAGCGCCAGTATACCTTAAGAACGCAGATATTTATTTCTTGTTCTGCTATCCTGAATCCCACGCATTTCCGGCGCCCAGTGCTGAAGGGTGTCAGAGTGTAAGGGTGATACTTGCTCTTTATCTTGCTGTGATCTTCGTTTAACCACCTTTCGGGTTTGAATTCCATCGGGTCGTCAAAATACTCTTTTTGGCGACAAATAACGGGTTGCATGCCAACGCACAACACCTGTGAATAGAATAGAAGAATGCAATGTTGTAGCAGAACATAATCTAACAAAGAAAATTTTGGTTATATGAGCTTTATTATCCTTACGTATCACTACCCTAAGAGCAGGGGTTCTCAAATCTTTAGACATTGCGACCCCCTTTTTAGACTAAATATTTTAGCGACCCCCCAATGTTTTAACTCTGTCTAAAGTTTAGACAGAGATTTTAAAAATTTTACACGTACTCAAGGGAGTATATGTCGGGTATTGGCACCACATCCCTTGACATTTCATCTTTTCCCTTACTGGTATTATCTCATCTCGAAACTTTGATTGAACAGTTTACAGATTACATTCCAGTTAAGGATATGAGTAGGGTTATGTGGATAGTCAATCCTTTCAGTGAGCAAGCCGCAACAATAGCTGAGCTAAGTGCCCTTCATCGCGATCAACTGATAATTTTAAGTGATCAGTCAGCTAAAGTAACTTTTAACATGCCTTATACCGACAAATTTTGGATACGTATTAAAAAGGAATACCTAGAACTGTACACAACAGCATTAAAAACTTTGATACCATTTTCTACACATTACAACTGTGAACAAGTATTCTCCATAATGATGAATTTAAAAACAAAATCAAGAAATCGTTTGACACTGGAAAATGACATTGCTTTTTGTGTGCTACAAAGCTCATTCCAGACATTAAAAAAATGGTTCTTTCCAAACAAGCTCATGCATCCTCATAATAGGACACAAAAACCAACTTGTAAGTGTATTAAAAGTGTATACTCTTTTTTTTTGTGTACTCTTTTTTTAATGAAAACTACAGCAATAAATTAATTTTCTTTAAACTTTTCTTCCACATCTCGCCTTCCCCTGGACACATCCCGCGACAACCCCCTTTAAGAGCCCCTGCCTTAGAGAATACAGGGGTGGTACGATGAGAAATCTAATAAACTTGATAATGAAAAATAACTATTTATTTTATCAGCACGGTACGAGCACATGGCGTAGCATCCAAGAAGAAAAATTAGCTTTAAACTTTAGTCTAGCCTCTACCCGATATGACATGGGGCATCAAGCAGACATAAACATTTAGAATTCATCAGACAGCTACAAAACAGTTTTTTTATAGCGCTCATTGAGAAATATTTAGCCTGTTAAAAAGGTAAAAATATGCTATCCTTCCCTAATTGAATATTTCATTGATATTAACTAATCAAACTTTTCTTTACTCCTCATTTTCTTTATCGCGCAACAAACAAACGAATCTTTTTTGGCATTTAATGCAATAAAAGATAGTTTATACTAAAAAATAAATGGATAAAAATATTAAAATTTGTCAGAACCATAAGTTTTTCCCTTCTTTTTCATTTTTTTGTGGTTTTGATTGATTTAGTAATCTTTTTTGCAATTTTTTTCTTTTCCATACATTAGAGGTCCTATTTTCACTTTGAGTTATACACCGTTTGTCACGTCTTTGAACAATTTCTAAAGATGCTGCATAAATGTGTGCCGGCCGAGGTTGGATTATTTAATTTGGGCATAATGAGATTCGAATCACTGCTTAAAATCAGAAAGAAACAAATATATATATATATATAATATATCGAATATGAACACCACAGCTTTTGTTATTTGCATATGCGCAGTTTCAGGTTTTCGCACATGCGCGGATAAGTGGAAAGTTTAAATCACAACGATAAAACTTCCTTTTTTATTTTGATATAACTTTAATGTACTAAAATAATCTCCAATAAATTCTCTACAAAATGGTATAAATATCTCCAATATACGTTAACTATTTTACGAGTTTTTACGATTCAAACGTAGAGACGCTTTCAGGAGTTTTCATTTCATACTATGTAAAGAGAGATGGCAAAATACATAGGAAGCTTACTCAAAAGAAGTGTTCCTAGGAATTAACCATTCACACCTAAATGAACCCGAAAATACTAGTGAAAAACAAGTAGAGAGATCCCTGTGATTAACATTCCAAAGAAAGAACCGCTTTGATTTTTATTCTGGTAGAAAATTCAATTTCCCTCCCCACGCAAGGGTTCTCAAAAGGTGGGTCACGGCCCCAGGGGGGTCGCGAGACATGGAAGAAAAGGTTAAATAAAATTAATTTATTGTAGTTTTTATTTAAAAAAAAAGAGTACACATAAAGCTTTTAATAAGCATATAAGTTGGCTTTTGTGTTCTATTAGTTAGTGGGATACATGAGCTTGTTTCGAATTAACCATTTTTTTAATGTCTAGAATGAGCTTTGTAACACACAAAAAATGTCATTTTCCAGTGTCAAACGATTTCTTGATTTTGTTTTTAAATTCATCATTATGGAGAATCCTTGTTCACAGTTGTAAGATGAAAGAAAATAGTATCAAAGTTATTAATACTGTTGTAGACAGTTCTGGGTATTCCCTTTTAATACCCATCTAAAATTTGTCGACATAAGCTATGTTAAAAGTTACTTTAGCTGACTGATCCCTTGAAATCTCTGTCAGTTGATCATGATGAAGGGCACTTAGCTCAGCTTTTGTTACGGCTTGCTCATTGAACGGATTGACTATCCACACAACCCCACACATATCCTTGACTGGAATGTTATCTGTAAATTGTTCAATCAAAGCTATTTATAAATAATATTTATAAATAATATCAATAATTAATTATAATAATTCAATAAAATAGGTAAGGTCTACTACTTTCTATTATTATAATATAATTCAAGGGGAAAAAAATTCATGTTTATTTTACTAGTTTCTTGTGTTTCTAAGAATAAAACTTAACCATTTGTGTAGTTTTTAGTTATTGTTTTAGGGTTTAGACAGAGTTAAACCTTTAGGGGGTCGCCAAAATACTTAGTCTAAAAAGGGGGTCGCAATGTCTAAAAGTTTGAGAACCCCTGCACTAGAGGGAGGACGTTTGGTCTAGACAGATTAAACGTTCAACGTTACCGTTCTTCGCTTGAATCGATTCTAGAACCTGGAACTTTTCGGCTTCAAAACCGAGACCTTACCACCAGGCCACCACAGCCCTTATATTGAGGATTGGATAAAGATGGAATGATTAGGGGGATGAATTTAAAATGGTTCGTTTCTTTGGTTTTCTTTTCCTCTTAATTTGAGAAGAAATGTTCACATAAGAATGTAAAATATTAATGAAAAAGAAAAAAATCATTGTGAAATGTTAAAAAGCCTAATTAGGTAAGGAATAGATAAAATAAACATAAATTTTAAGAAATATTTTTTAAAAAGAATTTCGAAGATGTTTTTGTGTTAATATTTCAAGAATTATGTTACACAAGAAATAATTTCTCTCAAAAATTTCCGATCAATACCTGAATTAATTTCCGAAAAAAAAAGTGCAAATATTAATTCTGAAAATTTGATGATTCAATCTAGCTAGTATTTTTTTAACCACTTGACATACGAATTTATTTAACTTTCTAATTAGATAACTCATCCTGTTTTGGTAAGTTGTTGTTAATTTGATTTTTTTAAATAATAAATGGAGCATTTGTGATACCAAATCGTTTCATATTGATTTTTTCGTACTTAAATACTTAATTCTGTGGCATAGTAGCAGACTTGAAAATAAAAATTCATTCATTCGATGCGCCTGTCAGACACGTCATTGTATGCGAAGTGGTTAATATGATCTATTTTCTTGTAAGTAAAACTTGTTAAGATTCTAAACGCTAAAGTAAAATTCAAAATAAATATGACATTTATTTCAATATGAAGAAAAAAGTCAAATTCCTTGCTATTAAAAAAGAATGGTCGCATTTAAACAATTCATTCCTAGAAGCTGATTTCTGTCTCATAAACAGATTAACCATTATGAATTTCACACAACAGGTTTATCATACAGGCAACTATAGCTTTATTATGATTTGCACTGTGATTATAAATCTTCACAATTTCCTAAATCTTTTCATATCTGCTTACCTAAGAAATATAGAGGTATTACTTTTAACCCCTTAACCAGTTTGCCCGTACGCCGTACGTGCATCGATTTATCGAATTTTGATAGCTGTAAACAAAAAATAAATCATTCATAAAAATTATAATTCAATAGTAAAATGACTTAGAATACGTAGATAAGCCAAGTATTCCATGGATTTCCATTTGAATCAAAATAAGAAAATATTCCCAAAATAGAAGGTGTCATCTTATTAGATAGTAAGGAAAATAAGCCGGTTAAGGGGTTAAAAGAATATGAAAATACTAAATGATTATTGTATACTAAATGATCTTACATTCTTTGGTATGTGATATCCTGATAGAATTTTAGGTTCAGACAATATTCTACCAATGCTGCCCGTGGCGGGTGACAATCTGAAAAGATAAAAAATGTGAGTCAAGATGTAAATGTGTTAATGCGGAAGTATGATAAGATGTTTGATTAGTTAGTAATACATAGACGTATTATTTACCTAAATTCTTAAATGAATACGAAATTGATTAAAAACATTTCTTTGTATTTTCCCGTTAGCTGGGAGCAAGCAAAAAATCTCCAAATTATAAGATTTGATGAATAATTGTTAAATAATGTAGAATTCCCGTTGACTGTTTTGACATTCGCTTCGCTTGGCGATTAGGCTCGCGTTTGGTTCACAATTGGCGACATTTACTCCAGGATTGGTCGCCAATTGCACTTTTCAGTTGCACAGGCTAAGGGAAAAGTACTGATTTCTTTCAGAAGAATGTGACAAAAATAACATATTTAGGGATTGCAAATGGATGCGAACAATGTTCATAAATAGTAAACAAAAGGGAAAATGAATTTAATTTCAATAAAGAAAAAGTATATATTACTTAAAATATAGTTTGTATTAATCCAATTTTGTTTGCTTATAGCTAGTCATATTTGGAGACCAGCTCAGTTGTCGGAGATATTGTTTATAATTACTTTTAGTCAAATCGTTTAGAAAAACATGTCCACTATTTTTGCCATATTATCAGACATTGAAGCTGTGCTGTTTTAATACTTTTGCATATATCTTTTGTAATTGTGTATATGAACTTTTGTAATAAGACTGGTTCCTTGGCATCATAATATTTGATTCGGTACATTTATCTTCTAAATTTAACGCTATCATAAATTTACTTTTTTATTTGATATGCAAAATAATAGGTAGGTACTTTTCCGTTAGC
>JAOUZG010015602.1:2622541-2640432 GCA_026289955.1 Argiope argentata | reverse complement strand
CCCGAAGAAATTAAAATGAATAAAGTTACCTTTGACACATAAAGCAAAATAAAAGACGGGATATTCGCTACCTATGTTTAGGAAATTTGAATTTGTATTGTAATCGTTTTTATAATCGATTGCTACACAATTTCTTTTACTGTTCAACTTTAAATTGAATAAAAGATTATCATTTTTTTAAAAAATGCTAGATTTTAAATAATTATAAAGAAAAAGTTTACTTTAAATTTATTGCAAATTACGTGTTCTCATTTTTTTAAAATAAACTTATACCACTTTCAAAGTAAACGATACACAAATTTATCTTGAATTTATTATTTTAACGTCCCGTTTTAAAGCACCACTAGGGCTATTTTGGGACAGATCTCGTAATTTTGAACAGCAGTCAGATGACGAAGACGACACCTGAGCTGCCCCTCTCCACATCGCATCAGCAGGTAAGACGTTTGGCCATGATGGATTTAACATGCAACTGACCTCCTAACACGATAATTCTTCGGTGGAATCTTGTGTCGAATCTGAAGGCCTTCGACTCACAAGCCGAGAGACTTATCGCGGTCCTAAATTTATCTTGAAAACACACCATAAAGTGAAATTTTCCTTCCCTATATTTCACATTTCTAACTACCATGCAGCTTCTGTAATGGGGTTGAAAAAATATCAATTTTAGACCGTGATTTCTAGACTCGTGTTTTATAATATATTAATAGCATTATTTTTTATTACGGAATTTGTAAATTCAATATACATAAGATAAATATTGATATTTAAATTTTTACCTATGGGATTCCAGGATACAAGCTCTCAGATACCTCATCTCATACATCGATTCAGCAGTTAGGCCATCCGACACACCCTTTTGAATCTGTTCGTAGAGTTTTTCTTGCACGTCCGGATTCTTCGCCAAGTTGTACAGAGCAAATCCAATGGCAATCCCTGTCTATGAGACGAATTAATACATTTAAAAATAATCGTAATTCGGATTATTCATTCATTAATCTTCAAGATAAATAACATTTTAAATTTTAAAAAAGAATTTTTTTCATTTCGATTTGAAACGAGATCAGAGAAACTAGTTTCTCATGATAAAATTTTTTAATCAGTATTTTTATTTTTGTATATTAATGGCTAGTACTGGGCCGGGATAGCCTGGTTGGTAGGGGCACACCCCTTGGGTGCGAGTTCGAATCCCGCTAACAGAAGACTCTCCGTGTGTGTGGTGGCTGGCGCACTTTAAATCTGTCGAGTTCACAAAGTCCTCCATGTTGACAGTAATAACACTGAGGGTACTGGGTCAGAGGTTATCGTTCTCTGTTCCAGATCTAAATTACGATCTGTGGATGAATGAATGAAATCCTCCCCGTAAAATGGGTTTGTGACGTGTGTGAGCTAGAAGTCAGCTCAGAAATCTACTACAAGGGTCTATATCCTCAGAAGCTACTGCACCCCTTCTTCCGTTGTAAATTGGGACACGATAACAAAAATAACTAGTACTGAGATTCTAATTTAATCTGTTCATTTCAATATTTTCATACACGAAATGTGAAAAGAAAAAGTATTGTAATAATCGTAAAAATTGACTGCGAGGTTTTAACGTTTCCGAGTTCTAAAATTATGCAAGCCAGTGAACACTATTCAAACCTTCATTCGTTGAGCTAGATGAACGAAATTTGTCTTGTGGTATTTTCTTACACTAAATTTACAAATATGTATAAAATTTTGAACGAAATGCAATCGCAGATTCTGTCTTTCAGGCTATCCGAAGAGAAGTGAATGCAATCACTTCGTCAGAAAACGAATTGGATGAGCAAATTTTGATAGGGATTTATCTTAACAATCGATACATGTCAAATTCCAAACCAAATCCCTCAAGTTGTTGATTATAGCTCTTTTTTCACTTTCGAATGCATGCAAACATGATAAATTCAAAAACGCAATGATTTAAATAAATGAAGTTTTATATTTGACCTTGTAACTACAACTGTAGCTTCTCATTAAATATTAGTTACAATTATTTGTAAAAAAAGTCTGATGTTTTAGGTTTTAGTGATATTAAGAGCAAGACTAGGGCTATTTTGGGACCTCGTAATTTTGAACTGCAGTCAGATGACGATACCCATGTCCTGAGTTGGCATCCCACTCTCCGCACCGCACCAGCGGGGAGACGTTTGACCATGACGGATTTAACGTGCAACAGACCACCCTTACACAACAGTTTTTCAGTGGAATCAGGTATCGAACCCGAAACAAAACCACTTAGTTAAAGTCTTTCATGATACACTGTAATGCACAAGAGGAAATCGAGCGAGGTTAAGGTACCTTTTTAAATTCAAAGTTTGAATTCAACAGAGAGTTGTTGTTGTTACTTATGGCACTTGCCATGGACAAGCCCCGCTGATACATCAGCAGATTTTAAGCCGGCTATATACGTCTCTTGTTTTGCAAGTAGCGCCATCTAGGGCCAAATGTACGACTTAGCTACCAACACGTCACAACCCTTTTTAGGGGGTGGACTACATTCATGCAAATTCATTCATACATCTCAGATCGTAATTTAAACCTGGAACAGAGAACGATCACCTCTGACCCAGTACCCCCAGTGATATTACTCTCGATATGGAGGACTTTGCGACCACGAACAGATTTAACGAGCGCCAGCCGCCACACATTCGGGGAATCTTCGACTGGTGGATTCACCTCGTTGTCATTATGAATACATTTACCATAAATCACAAATCAAATCGAAAAGTTATTTAAGTATTCTGGAAAATTAAATCCCTAAAAATTAAATTTTTCTTGCCAAAAATGCAAATTTGTAATTAAAAAAAATATGAATGGAAAGCACGTTTTCAAGATCAATATTGTAGAATTTAAAATATTAATTAATTGTAAAAAAATTCCATCTGCTTCATATAAAATTCAGGTACATTGGATTCGTTAACGAATTGATTGTATGATCGTTTTGTTGATTCGTATGGATATGAACATTATAACTTAAAAATTCTTTGAACTAAGTAAATGAAATTATGTTCAATTTAAGCATTTTGTGTTTTAAACTATTTTAAAGTTTTTGTATTTCTGTGATACTGGTTATCTTCAAGACCTCATTTTCCTGAGTTTTTCCATTTCTCTTTAATTCTCTTTAGATAATGAAACTTTTATAAAATTATTTTGCTTTGCTTTGTGAGTTTCGGTTTTGATTTTGTTCTGTTTGATGTAAATTTTTTCTGTTATCTTTCTACTTTAAAGTTGTTGTTTTTTATTTTTTTTGATGCAAATTAATTTCTAAAATCTCTTTTTCTCGGGATTTTCGGGTCACGAGAGATCGATATTTTGACGAAATGTCAGACCTTTCACAGAAAAAATCCCTGGTTTGAATCCCTGCCTCAGGGTGACCCTTGAAAAAGTCTTCAGGCTGGATTCATTGTATTTTTTTCCCTTTCGATTTCGAATTTTACTTAAACCTTTTTAATAATTTAGTTGCATAATAAAGGGAAGAGAATTTGAGCGAATAAAAAAATAGTTCAAAATTTCGCCACCTTGGGCGGTTTTTCGAATGAATTATACATTTACTATATTTTTTTGACAAATTGTTCAAAAAACATGTTCAACATGACGGCCATCATTTTTCGCTACCATCGGGAATCGTAAGATAGCATGTTCCACAGTTGACCACAGCAAGCACGCCGATGCCTTTCGAGCACAATTTTCATTTAATATGGAGATCATACACTCATTAGCTGTTGTGTAAAGGGCGTTCTCTTAAATCATTTTTACATAAGAAAGTGTCATTAGTCGTCACTTTCCTAATCTATGGCCTACCCGGTCTTCAGACCCAAATCCATGTGAATTTTGGCTTTGGAGACATTTAAAACATCTGGTAAGTCGTGATAATACAAAAACTTTACCCGATTTTAAAAAAAAGTAGCATCACACAGCATATTCATACTATTTCCCTGAACACACTACGGTCAGTTGTGGAACATGCTATCTTACGGTTACAGATGGTAGCGGAAAATGATGTCAGTCATGTTGAACATGTTTTGTTGAAATTAAATTTGTCAAAATTATGCTAAATGTGTGATTCATTTAAAAAACTGCCTCTGGTGGCGAAATTTGGAATTATTTTTTTTATTCGCTCTTATAAATTCCCATCAATTTATTATGTTCTATACAAAATTTCATAACTTTCAAAACAATAGCTTCGCTTGTGGACAACTTTAAAGTCGGTTCGTCTAATTATGAACACCCTGTATATAAAATCTTGTGTAACTAGAGAGTATGATCATTATGTAAAATAAAGATTCTTGACGTACCGTGTCAATTCCAGCAGAAAATAGTTCAGTCATTAAAATGCTGATATCTGTTGGCTTGACAGTCTCATCTTCGAAGAGTCGTCTCAGAAGTTCCAGAGAGCCGTCATGTTTGTAAGCGGGATCTTTGAGCTTTTCTTCCGCTTCTTTTATACATTTGGCGGCGAAGCTAAAAGGAATGGCAGAGATGCGAAGTATTAGAAATATTTCGATACGTCATCTATTTGTAAGATATGGATATTTGACCGATTTACTTTTATAAATTCTAATGACTTGTCATTTTCATTTGTGCAACCACTGTGCCAACTAAGGTTTATACAAAACCCCACTTTTTGAACAAATGCAATATTTCCAACTCCCCCCTATTTTAGCCGGTCCCTCGACTTTTCATGAAAAAAAAATAATAAATAGAATGTAGTAAAATATTTAATTAAAATAAAATAGCACCCCCCCCCCCGAAATTAATACCAAAGCCGAAGTTAAAATATATAAAAAAATTAAAGAATACATATTGTTACAAGCGGGCGAGCGCCGCGGAAACACACCGAAGTTGGTGACGTTTGACGTGGAGTTTCACGCCAGCCGGGTTGGTTTGACGAAATGGATAGTCTGGTAGCCATCGGATCGTCCGTGAAGCACCGCGTTGCTTCGCGTACTTTTGGGCCCGCCCTCGGTCGGCTTTATAAGGGACGGGTAGCCGTAGTTCCGGCAGTTAGTTAGAGTTTTCTCCCGGAAAAAAATATATCGCTGGACTAGCGGGTTACTTTTCTCGCTCATTATTAGTGAGCTGTGTTTACGTTTGCTGTTAACGTTGTGTTATTGAGCACGCTGTGATTTACTGTTATTGTGCTATACGATAGCTGTTTTGCAGTCTGTTTTTATTGTGCGTAAGGCTTGCTTTTACGCTGTAAGTGACTGTTGACTGCTGGATTTTTTTTATCTGAAGTTTTACTTTATCAAGGCATCCTGTAATTGGCTGTAAATAAATTTGTTTGTGCTGTCCTCAAATAAAGTATATTCAATTTGAGCCCTCTAAGCTAAAAACGTAACAATATATACTGAAGAGCCAGAAAAATTGGTATAGCAGGTCGTACATAAATAAGAGAGGCTTTCAACTAATAAGCGTAACACGATGCAGTCAACAGTGCGAATATTAGGCAACAGGTTTATCAGGAGACTAATACAAGGATTCTTGCTTTTATAATGGCAGGTTTATCAAGATGCAAGCGATTTTTAACGGTGACTAGTCGACGGCGGATGAAATTTGTATTTCCGCGCACGATCATTTCTAGGGTGTACCGCTGATATCAGGTTTCCGGCAAAACTTCAAATCTCCGACAGCGGTATGGCTTGACAAAGGCATTGTTAGAACGGGATCATCGACGCCTGTAAATAATGGTTACACGAGATAGACGTTCAACACTTCCACAAATTGATGCGGATTTGAATGCAGTCCCAACAACAAGGGTCAGTGTACGCCCTGTGCAGCGTAACCTAATTTATATGGGCTTTCACAGCCATAAACCATCTCATCTACCATTGTTGATTCAGTGGCACAAAACTTTGTACCTTACCTGGATTCACCAATGGAATCTTAATGAACGAAAAAAACGTTGTCTGTCTGAGGAGTCATGTTTCCAAGTGTATCGTGGGGATATCTGGGTACGGGTGTAAAGAAAACCCAATGAAACCATCGATCCCTCGTGCCTACAAGGAATTGTTCAACCTGGTGGTGAGGGTAAAGGGTGTGTGCAGTTAAATCGAAATGGGACCGCTGATGTGTTTTTACTCGACCATGACAGGTCAATGGTACTTTAATATTTCTGACTCTTTGCCTACATTCATGTTCTGTGTGCATTCTTAAGGACTTGGGGAATCGCAGCAGGACAATGCGACTCCCCACACTTCCGAGATTGCTACAGATTGGCACCAAGAACACTCTTCTGACTTGAAACACTTCCGCTGGCCATCTAAATCTCCAGATAGGAACATTATTGAGAATATCTGGGGTTTCTTACGATTTACTGTTCAAAGAAGAACTCCACCATCTGGCAATCTTATGGATTTAGGGAAAACCCTGCAAGATTCATGGTGCCAGTAACCTCCAACACTACTTCAGATTTTAGATAAGTCCATGCCACATCGTATTGTGGCACTTATACGTGCTCGCAGGAGTCCTACACGAAATTAAACAGGAGTAGCAGTTTTTTGCTGCGAATTTGAATGCAGTCCCATCAACAAGTGTCAGTGTACGCACTATGCAGCTTACCCTAATTGATATGGGCTTTCGCAGTCGCAAATCATCTCGTATACTATTGTTGATTCAGCGGCACAAAACTCTGCACCTTACCAGGGTTCTCCAATACCGCCAATGGACACTTAATGCTGAGAAAAACTTTGTCTTATCAGAGGAGTTACGTTTTCCAGAGTATCGGATGGATGGCTGTGTACGGGTGGGGAGAAACCTAATAAAGCCATGGATTCCTCATGTCTACAAGGTGGTGGAGGCTCTGTTAGGGTAAGGTGCTTGTGCAGTTAGTATAAAATGGGACCGTTGATGTGTGTAGACTCAACCATGACAGGTTAGAGGTACTTTAATATCCTTTCTGACTCTCTGTATGCATTCTGACGGACGTGGACCAACAGGATAATGCGCCTCCCCACAGGTCTACAGTAGCTACCGAGTGGCTTGAGGAGCATTCTTCTGAAGTTCTTTCCCTCTCTTGGCCATCCATTTCTCCTGACATGAACACTATCCACCATATCTCGGATGTTTTGCGACGGTTTAGGAGATCTCCATCAGCTCGCATCCCCAAATGTTTGTGGACTACCCTGAAAGAATTATGGCGAGAACAATGCACAGAATATCTTCACAAATTAGTTGAATTCAATGCCATGCCATGCTGCAACACTTCTGTGTTCTCGTAGGGGCTCGACACGACATTAGAATGGTGTACAAGTTTTTCTGGCACTTCTGAGTACATATTACTTGCATAAAATACCAAAAACTTAAACCAAGATTTCAAATAATATTTAGATTTTTTTTCATTATCTTTAATTTCTTCTAAGGAATGGGATTTAAAAAAACACATAAAATATTGGACGCAGTATTGCTTGAAATTGAAAATACTCATTTACTAGCTACTAAATTTGACTTTATTGTTTTCATGGCCTCAAATAACAAATCTTTTTTATTCCTTTATTCGTTGCCTCAAATAATGAATATTCATCTTTCAGTGTCTTTGGATTTGTAAGTTTTTCTTCAGGGGTTTCAAGAAACTTATGAATGGATTTTTTCATAGTTTCTTTTAAAAAGTGTTACTCTGATTAGTAGTTTCTTCGATTTACTCTTTATCAATAACGATTTCCACATAAAAATTTGGAAATATTCTAGACGAGCAGTATCTTTCCAGATAACTTAATAATTTTTAACAAAAAATTGACAAAAATTGATTTTTACATATTAATATGAATTCTCCAACACGATTTTCTTAATTAAATAACCAGTTTTCAAACGTGTTAAACTTACCTTTAAAAAATCGTTTTTTTAAAACTGGCTCTGAAAAACCTTCAAACTCTAGAGCCAACTTTAAATTATCTGCATTTTGATTCATATCTCAATTGATACTCTGTCTTCTGAGATTCACTAGAAAGCCACGAGACAATCGGTTGTCTCAGCGCTTTCTTTCTTACTTTGATGGAGATGTACCTTATTCGTGTCGTAGTGGCATATTGAGAGATATATGTTGCCCTCTGACTGAAAAAAAATCTTATTGGTGTCGCAGTGGCATATTGCGAGATTTATGTTGCCCTCTCTCTGACTGAAAAAAATATATATCGGGATTGTAAAATTTCATCAGACAAATAGGTGATCTTCATATTGATGTTCTGTTTCTATTCATATTGATGTTCTGTTCTAAACTATTGGGGATCAGAATTCCGAATCGCTAAGAATTATACCTAAAATATTATGAAGATTTATTAACACATTGTCAGGAAATAACAACATTCATGACAGTCATGACCAAAATATTATTTCAACATTAGATACATGACCAGAAGACAGCTATATCTGCAACAACCACAGTCAAAAGTGATTATGATATTTAGTATTATTATCAAGAAACAGTGATGCCAGTTAAAATCATCGTCAAAAGATGTCCGAAAATCACAGTCAAAAGGTGAAAAGGACATCTTAATCAATTATATGCAAAAGATGACATTGATACCTGAATTAACCAATGTCAAAAAGATAACATGTTGTAAAGACTTGATCCTGGTCGATCAAAAACGGCTAGCGTTTAAACACAAATGTTTTATTTACAGCTTATATACAATAACAAAACAACAACTCGTCCTCATCTAGGTTAATATGCTGGGAAATATATACATCTGGATTAACAGTTCCACAACTGAAACAAGGAAACTAACAGGCTGCTAGCGTATCCGGCTGCTGCAGGGGTAGCTCAAGGGATCTACGGATATATCCGCGATAGATCTTTAATCAAAAACTCGAGACTTCTCTCCAAAGAAAGTTCTATAGACCTCGAGATCACGTGGAATCTCTTCAGCTGTCCAGCTCAGGTCCTCAGATCTCAGCTCTTGACTCCTCTTGTCGTCTCTTCCTTTCAAAACCTTCCATTTAGACCTCGGTCAAACTCTACCTCTCGTTTTCGCATTGGTGCGCTTTAAATTCCGATCATCCAATAATTCTTCAGAAATATTCCCAATGGTCAGCAGTTGACAGTGGGAATATTTGCTAATCATCCACCTTCTTAGAAGACCCTACACAATTGTGAAATATTCACATCTTGAAGTTTTAATCTTTCTTTCTTCAGAGGGCCGTAAAACGCACGCGTGGTTTATTATCTACACTCTATTCAAATCCAGAGGGTAATCAGAGGTTAAAGGGGGAGAATCACAAAGGCGACCACAAAGGAAAGAGTCGTCCCACAGCTGGCCAGATGTAATAATGCTTAAAAATGAGTCTCTTAGAAAGGGAGGGAAGTTTTACAACTTCTTTACAGTGAGTAGAAACTATGGTCAGAAAATGATTACCCCTATTATAACTATTGCCAGAAGCCAAAAGAGTCCTACGATAACTGTCTGTCAAAAAAAGACGACATTAAGAATCACAACCAGAAAAAACTTACAGCAGTGTTATTGTTATCTATCCCTCTGGAGTAGGATAGCCTGCATCAGACCCAAAAAATCCGGGCATGCCACATCCCTATAGAGAAGATTCTGCTCATCGCATAGTAGTCTCAATGAGACGCCAAGACAATTAAGAAGGCGAGCAAAAACTAGCAGAGAGGGAATAGGAACAAGGAGAGAAAATATTCTCTCCCCATTCAAATATCTCATACATTTTAAGTGACCACTTCTGAATCTCGCCATGGCCGATTGAAGAGGCAAGGGGCCAATGCAAGAAAGAGGACTTTTGGCTGCATATCAGTGGTGAGCCGGAAGAATATGCCATACAGAGAGCAATTTCGGTCTGTATAAGGAATGCCTTTCCGAGGGAGAAAGCTCGCCAATATTGTTCATCGGAAGATCACAGCCATTCCTGGCGAGCATATCAGCTATTTCGTTTCCATTCACACCAACTTGTGATGTAATCCACAGAAGGCGTACAAATAACTTCAGGCCAATCTCGTTGAGAAGCCTCAGAATAATCTGTCTGGGGATATCAAACATTTTTGGCCAGATTTTTAAAAATACTGAATAACACTTTTGCTATCAGTCAAAATCCAAGCACTATTTTTGTCAATGGTCAGGGCATAAGTCATAGAACAGACTTTCCTACCCTCCACGAAGGCACACGGATTAACCATAGGAACTGAATAACCGGACCGCCACAACAGCAATTAGCAGGAACTGTGGTTGAGTTCTAATGGCCATCACCGGTCACGGTACAACCCTCCCCGAAGTAAGTACGTCCCATAATCGATGGGAGGAGTCTAACTCCTACCTATTAGTGTACCCACCGGATTGGCAAGATCCAACCACCATACCGGAAGCATCTCATCCCCAATTACGAGGTGCCACCGAGGGGTATTAGAGCATAACTAAGAACTGCTCCAATAGCTATGATTTCCGATCTAAAAACTGAAAAAAAGTCAGGGTTTCGGACACTGGGTCTACTTTCGTCCTCAATATCGTTAATGAAAACACTACTCCCAGTCCTACCATCTTTAAGTTTGATACCATCTGTATAGATGACCAAGACTTCGGATGGGATGTTATTAACAACCCCCAAGGCCAACTATTTTAAAAGGTGCGAGTGGTCTACCTTGACGATAGCTGTAATAATCATGATCAAAAGAAAATAGCAGCACCCGAGATAGAACGGTTTGTTTCAAATCTTTACGCTTCATAAAAGAGAATGTTGAATTTCTTATAGATTTAACATGTACCAAGATCAAACAATTAGATCTTTGATGCAAATTTCTATACACGTTACAACTCCTCTGTCACTAAAACTCTCTAAATGATCTTTACAAAATCTATATAAATAAGCCTAAGAATTTAGAAATTTTCCAAATTTTAATCAATACTGAGAACATGGTACTTTCTTAAATAATATCATACATTAGTAAAGTTTTCAATATATTATGAATTAATTACTTATTTGTGATTGAAAAATAAAGAATATTTTTCTTAAAACAGAGAACTGAGATTTGAAGCCCGTAGCGATCTGACCATCGATATGTCATTATATTTAAAAGAGAAGATATAGGGTGTTCATTAATTATTGTCGGGGTTTCTGTACCTCATAACTTTCGAATAAAAAATATTTCGCAAAAACCGATTACGTATTCGTAAATTACAACTCAAAGAATTTTATAAATGATATTAAAGTGCACAAAAAGCTTATTAAAAGCTTAATTTAAAGCTTGAGCAATTTGCCCTTTGTAGGCATTCAGCTGAAGGCGGTGATGGAGAACGTTCCATATCGTCGTACGCGGCATATTAACTGCACAGCTGATTGTCTCGTTGATTTTCTTGTACTGCGACTAAACGTTTCTTGATTGCGATCAATATTTCCCTGCGAAGTGCTCGGTCTTCCCGCTCCCTTTCGGTGTAGAACGCTACCAGTTTCCTAAAATTGTGTTAACCAGCGTCTGATAGAATTATCCGATGGATGATATTTCTTGTACGTGGTCCTGAAGTGACGTTGAGCAGTTATGACTGACTTAATTTAGGCAAACCACAATAAACGCATTGCTTTTTCTTGCGCGGTTGCCTTTTTTATTTATGACGTCATAACTACCCAGACTGGAAATACGCTAAGATTGCATTGTTGCCACGTAAAATTCTTTGAGTCGTAATTTTCGAATACGTAATCAGTTTTTTCGTAATACTTTTTATTCGAAAGTAATGAGGTACAGAAACCCCGACAATAATTAATGGACACCCTGTATTTTAAAGAATTTTCTTCATCTTTAATATTTAAAAACTTTTGTCAAAACTTTACAATATGAGCAACAATTAAAATATTGCTTCGTAGCAACATTTTTGTGCCCACCTTTGGAAGAAGTCTTGAGATCGGACTAGATTCTTGTAAGTGAGAGTTGGGAAGAGCTTCCACCAAGGAAAATTCAGCAAACTGTCTGCCATGCTCTTCAAGGTGTCTTCAGAAGCTTGAGTAAGCTGTTTGCTGAAATCTGTCTCTGTATCTGTTCCCGCGTTCAGAGACAACAAGCCGAGGCGCTTGCCAAAACATAGTAAACCTACAGCTGTAACAAAATGGCATATTCAAAATTAATTTCTTTTTATCTCAATTGCTAGTCGAAATATATAGATAAAATTACTCTGGGTACACAAATTTTAAGGTAAAAAATGACATTTCTTGAAAGAATTAGTGTTTAATTACATATATGGTCTTTCAGTATTTCAAACAGTTCGGAAAATAGATAACACCATTTATCAATCAACATTATAGCGTTAAATAAGGAGGTTTTAATCTTAATTGATTTCCTATTTATCAACAGATATCATTGTATATATACACATAGAATCAATATGAGAAATATAAAAAAAATGTCATTATGGCGGAAATTGAATGACAAGACTTTACCTTCTTCTGTGAATCGATATAAAACCTTTAAGAAATCTGGAACAATTCCTTGCGTGTTTTTCTTTTGGTGAATAAAACGAACGAAATCCTCTGCTATTTCAGCGTGATGAGGAAAGTAAATCTTCGGAAAACCAGGATTCATGATAAACTGGATCGGTTTCCGAATTCGATTCCATTCTTCGCCATTTCTGGAAATAAAAATACGATATTGGAAGAACAAAATAATAATAAGTACAATATGCCAAGATACTTGGAGCAGTAATCGCTCTTATTACTTATTGTAGGGTGACAACTGTCAAATGTAAACAAACACTATGCAAACTTTTTAGACAAACTTTTCAGCTTCAATGAACAATCCTAGCATTCAACACTGTCTCCCTGGTCCAAAACTCGAAAAGAAGAAGATATCTTGACCAAACGGATCAGCAAAACAATTATAACATTGGGACTGTTGAATCACTTTCACCTTCATAATGATCCTTTTTGCCACGAATGTAATAGTATCAATGATATTAAACACATAATTCTTCCCTGCAAAAAGTATACATATTATAGATAAAAATTGTGGACTTTACTTCAGTTAGATAAACAAGCTATCTCCTTCAAAAATGTTGTGGGTAAAATAACTGCAAAGAAGACCAATCTTTATCCTCAAGCGATGAACGATCCCCTCTGATCCAGTAGTGGTATACCCAGTGGTATAGACTTTTTGGCTATCCAAGGGATAAGAATCGACTTTTTGGCTATCCAACTCCTTACCAATTAGGATATCGCGACCCTCTGGTATGGTAAATTTATTCATGAGGATTCTTGCAAATTTTTTGTACTATTGAACAATCTAACAACTTATTAAACCATTAAACTTGAGTGATCCTCTCTCCAACTTTTGCATTTAATGAGATATTATGCTCTGTTTCATGTTTCATAGATTAATATAGAAAATAAGTATGCATTCTGATCATCTTTCTTCTTACCGACTGAAACCAAAATTCGAAGCAGATCTTTGATTTTAATCATAAGACCACATAATCATAAGAATTTTATTTGTTTAAGCTATGTTTGAGCTATAGTGCATTGGACAGAAAGACAGACCGACTTCTTTTCGAGGGATTTCACCCAAATATTAGTATAAATCTGCGTTTAGTGAACACTAAATTTTATAGCTCTAGATCAATGCGACTTATTTTATTTATGGGCATATAAATATAATTTTAAAAATTTCGCGCTGTAGGAAACATACAGATCTCGAAATCAAAAGCATCAACGTTGGTAATGCTTTCTTTTTGCATAAAAAATTAAAAATATAAATTTGTGCTAAAATTTTCGACAAGTCATTCAAGACGGCTGCATTCTTCGGAAGTTTCGTAGAATTTCTTTATACTTTTCCATTTCTTAGCCAAACCGATTTGAAATTGGCGTTAAAGCCATGGTTGTTACTTCGATCGCTTTCATGAAAATCTTGCTAAAATATATTCGGAGCTTCTCTCCTTTAAAATATCTATCTCCCTAAGAATTTAATATTCATCTGGTGACACCACACCATTCTGCCCCTGTCTAGATTCCACATTCACGTTTGACTTTAGCATGGAATAGTTGTTGTGTGGTCTCATATCTACACATATCACGGAGATCCGTAAACAAAAGAAGAGAATCCTTAGATATATTGGAATATATCTAGATACAGTCAGGGAAGAATCCTAATTCTGGTCTTCCAGCAGTCTTAGAAAAGGATAATGGCACCCTATTCTACAAAAAAGGAATACAGGTAATAATGCATTGACAAATCAAGTATGAAAAATAGCTCTTGCAGAAACCAACAACACACCAGTAGCAAACCACTATTTAATAACTAATCAACATAAATTGCTGAGAGAGAGCTCTTTATAAAATTATACTCCAAAGCAAGTCTCCATTCTATTTGCATGAGCTCAACTCATATAAATAAACTCGATTTGAGCACGCGAGTTTTTATAGTCTCCTTGATAGGGTATCGAATACTTAAATACAAAACGCTGGTACTGAATCCTAATGAAGCTCTCACCAATATCTAGGATTCTTCTTTATTGTCTAGGATTCTTCTTTATTGTCGCCAAAATCAGGGGTTATTGCGTCGGCATATATTCAACGGTTACTTTATATCAGTAAAATTTCCTTACCAGATGAATCATTGTACAGTTGAGTTGAATTGAGTTGTATGGCACAAAAGTCATTTATGGCTAAGCTGCGCTACATTCTCGATTTTAAAATATTTGTATCAGTTTATAATAGAATCAAAACATGGAATGATTACAAAATCCAAATTTTTAAAATCTTAAATCAGTGAGTCATGAAAAATCGTAGCAATGATGTACTGCGCTAAAAAAGTGTGGTTATTGTTTACATATGATTATAAAAACCAATACTTTTTTTAAAAAATAAAAAGATCAACATGCGGGGTTTTGGGTATTAACTCGCCCAAACCATTCTCCATACAAAATTTCAAATAAGCATTATTACCTAAATTAATCATCTCGAAAAATATATATATTCCACTAACCCTTCATCCATTCGATTCGAAATACTGTCTTCCATTCCACTATTCTAGCACAATTACCGGCATAACAAATTATCAAGGAAACCAACCGTTAGATAAAAAAAAAAGAATGATCAGAACTGCGAAGAATTCCATTGCATGTGACTTTAAAAGTAAGAATGCAGACGATTTCGTAAAATACGAAATCAGACGATTTTTTAAAGCGCCTATTGGCAGTTAAAAATTGCAAAAGAATAAAGTTCGTTAATTCGTGTTCACATTAAAAATAAAATTGCAGTCTTAATAGTTGTAAAAAAGCTTTCAATTATAATAAAGAACAAAACTAAAATCTTTCATCGATATTTTTCATTACTTTTAATGTAACATTTTTCTTAAAATAGTCGTAGTTCGTGTTCAACTCAACCATTGTTGAAAGTAGTAAACAAAACAGCATTAGGGTTGCTAGAAGAGCGTTCCGTTGTTTGCCATATTGACGACAAACTCGGGGGGCACACTAATCGCCAATTTAATACAATATTTATTTCTTCACAATAAGTAGACGTTACAAGTACATAAGTAGTTTTATAGAATAACAACAAAATGGTTGATGCCACTCAAGCAAAAGGTAATTATACTAAATTATTTATTTGCTTGTTTGCTTGCTTATAGCTACAAATAGAAAAAAACTTACTCTGTAAAAAGTCCGGCACAACTGTATAGATCCTTTCTCTTCAACCTATAATGTTTCAATGCTTCAAACAGCGGACGCTGAGGGTAATGCTCGTCAATGAAAAGCTTTTTAATGTCTTCGGGACGAAAAAGCAGAATCATCTTTATTCCCAAATCCAAACGCACTATCGGACCGTATTTTCGATAGAGATCTGCGTGCGCATCGTTCAACCGCTCCATGGAATATGGACCTGGAGAAGAAAAAAAATAACATTTATTTTTTAAAGAGCAGATTTAATGATGCGGAGCATGCACGGGAAATCAGTGAAAAATTAATATAAAAAAGCAATTTTTTAAAATCAATTCTTACTTGGCTTATTAGGAAATTTTTTATTTTAGTTAATTTTTATTAAATAATTTCACTTATTGTTGTTTTTGTTCTCGTGTTCCAGTTTATAATAGAAGAAGGGTGCAGTAGCTTCTGACGGCAAGTCATAGATAAACTCTCCAACCCGCCATGAAGGCACACGGATTAGCCATAGAAACTGAATGACCGGACCACCGCAACAGCAATTAGCGGGAACTGTGGTTGAGTCTTAATGACCATCACCGGCCACGGTACAACCCTCCCCCGAAGGAAATACGTCCCTTCATCGATGGGAGGAGCCTAACCCATACCTATTAGTGTACCCATCATGTTGGCGAGATCCAACCACCATACCGGAAGCATTTTATCACCAATTACGAGGTGCCACCCCGGGGGAAGCTTCAGAGGGTATGGCATAGGTATACTCCGTCCCGGATATAAGATGAGCAGCAGCAAAACACCCCCCCCCCCAGGTCGGAAGTGCAGGTTAATCAGCTTAAATTTCATAAAAATTAATTCAAAGGACCAGATCGGAAAGAGATACGAATTTAGATTCTCAAAAAATGTCACCTTGACTCCAAGTTTAGAAATTGCCAAATATTTCAACAGATACAAGAGGAACATAAAAATGTAAACAACGTTAACTAAGTTAATACTTTTAAAAAGAAAAAGTATAAAACAATTATATACAAAGAAAGCTCTTGGTAACCCAAAAGCAAATAACATATATACAAAATAAAGTTTCCATATGCAATATAGACGTAAGAAAACAAAAGTCAAAGCAAAGAGTCGATTCAATCGTGCTCCACGGATTCCAACTGCATAAGATTAATGATAATTTCGGAAGCAATTGCCCTAAAGAGAGGGAATTTTAATAGCAGTTTGATATCCAAATTTCTCCAGCCTGATTGCCATGTTGAGCGGGTCTTTTCCCATAAATCACATTCCTGTATAATATGATGAATGGTTCCAGAAGATTTACCGCATCTGCACTTATCAGATTTTCCAAATAACCTAGCTTGGTGAGCATTAACAACCCCATGACCAGTTATTATTTGGTTTATGAAAAAGTCGCCATATAGTCTTTTAAGATGCACTGTTTGAATCAATTTTTTAGTCCAAACACCTTTATTGGAGGCTTCTGAGGGTATGAACTCCTGAGCATTCAAGGACAGAAGTCTGACTTCTAGCTCATGTACATCACAAATCCTTTTTAGGGGGCGGACTTCATTCATGCATTCATCCACAGATCGTAATTTCGATCTGAAACAGAGAACGATCACCCCTGACCCAGTTCTCCCTCTTGTATTACTCTCACATGAAGAACTTTGTGATCATGACAGATTTAGCTTCCACCACACACGTAGAAATTTTGACTGGCAAGTTCGAACTCGCAGCCGAAGGGATGCGAATCCAACGCCATACTAACCAAGCTATCCCGGCTTAACAATTACAATTACTCTAAATAATTGTTCAAAAAATTATACTAGCATTGAATTAACAACTCCAATTGAAGATTCAAAACCAAAGGTGGTAACGTAAAATACGGGAATGTTCTACACCAGATGGGGTAACGCAATACATATTAGAATTTTTCAATTTTCTTTGTAATGTATTATTTTAATTCGAAAGTTCTTAAATTAATTCGAAAAAATTTATTAATTAAAAATGTTTAGTTTTAAATGCATCAAACATTAAGAAAATAAGCAGAATTGTTTAAAATAATCTGCCGTAAGCATGTTAAGCCTAATCACATTAAAGTGGGGGAAAATAAACTGAATTCATTACTTATTTGGCGGCGGAAAAATGAATCCTCTATAAGTTCTATAAGTTTTCCAAAATTTACGTGAACTAGAGTGGACAAATAAAAAGTATTTTATTAACGATTGAAAATTTTAACAAGATTATATATATATATATATATATATATATATATATATATATATATAT
>JAOUZG010015602.1:2606111-2622441 GCA_026289955.1 Argiope argentata | reverse complement strand
ATATAGGGCGAGTGTGAGGAATATTAGGAAATGAAAAACAAGAGGTAAGATCTAATCGTTTCTGTTAACATGAGGTGAAATTTGAATGATTATTGATAAAACTATTAATTTATGAGGATGTGATGACTTTTATTGCATCAGTCCACTTGAATAGTTTAATCGTTTCATTTCTTGATTAACAAAGATGACAATGAAGATTTTTACAAATGAGAATTCAGTGACGAAGAAGGAATTTATATTACGTTTAGAAGGGCATGTGATTGCTTCAAAAATGACCTTTTTCACCTATATTTATTACATTGAACTACGCAAGAATTCCTCTTCAATCCTTCTCGGTTGTCATCTCTGATCTCTGGAAGCCAGCTGTCATCGGTAGAATGTAGATCATCCTTTCGTGGTGGGAAATTACAATATTTATAAAGTTACATACTTTAATTAATAATTTGAGAAATAAAACATTTATTTTATAAATAAATTTAGAATACATAGTGTAATGACTTGATCCTGGAGGATGAAATAAACGGGTAGCGTTTAAACACAAAGGTTTTATTTACAGCTTCATACAATAACCCAAAAACAACAACACCTCTTCTAGGTTAATAGGCTGGGAAATATTTACATCTGGGATAATAGTTCCACGCCTATCAAAAGGAAAACTAACCAGCTGTTAGCTTATCCAGCTACTGCAGTAGCTCAAGAGGATCTACGGAGTACTTCCGATAGATCTTTAATCAGTAAATTCGAGATCACGTGGTATCTCTTCAACTGTCCAGCTCTTCAGCTCAGCCCACAGCTCGTCTCGTATCAGCTCGACTCCTCGTTGTATCAGCTCTCTCGTCGTCGTATCTACCATCGTCCAGTCTCTGGTCTCGTCCTCTCTTCCTTCCAAAACCTTCCATTTTAAGCTCGGTCAAACTCCACCTCTCAGGTTCACATTGGTGCGCTGGAGACGCCGATCATCCAATAATTCTTCAGAAATATTTCCAATGGTCAGCAGTAACAGCGGGAATATTTTCTACTTCACGCCCCTAGCAGAATCTTCACAATAGAGATAAATTCACATATGGAGGCTTCAGTACTTCTATCTTCAAAGGGCCGTAAACGCATGTGTTGTTCATTATCGGAAATTTATTCCAGTTTGGGTGGTCCATAGAGGAAATAGCTTCATCTGATGTTTTGACACGGGTTCCTTCTTCAAAGAGCAGCAAACACATGTGTACTCCCTTATCTGACTGCATTCAATTTCAAAGGGTAACATCAAAGCGGGAGAAACACAAAGACGATCACAAAGAAAGGAATCGTCCCACCGCTGGCCAGATGTAGTGATGTTCGAACATGTGTTTCTTCAAGAGGAGATAAGTTTTACGACTTCTTTACAATAGTAAGAAAACTAAAAGAACCAAACTCGAGTTAGAGTCACTCCATTAATTTCGTCCCCCTTTTCCCTTAGTCAAAGCTCATAATCCCCTCATTTGTCACCCCTAGTAGCCCATTACCCACTTTCGATTTTTCGAGATAAATCTTAAAAATTGCATCATCGTACATTTTGTTATAGGGGCTTACAAAATTCCCGCTTGAATAGCTACTGTAATAACTTGATCCTGGTCGATCAAATAAATGGCTAGCGTTTAAACACAAATGTTTTATTGACAGCTTGTATACATCTGAGTTAACAGTTCAAGGAAAACTAACTGATTGTTAACGTATCCTGTTACTGCAGGGGTAGCTCAAGGGATCTATCAATACCTCGGGTCGATCAAAAGCTGGAAACTTCTATCCAAAGAAAAATCTCCTGTAGACCTCGAGATCACGAGGTATCTTTCCAACTGTCCAGCTCTTATCTCAGCTCCTCCTTCCAAACCTTCCATTTTATCCTCGGTCAAACTCCACCTCTCATTTTCGCATTGGTGCACTGGAGATGCCTATCAACCAATAATTCTTACTATTGGTCAGCAGTTAATAGTAGGAATATTTGCTAATTATCCACCCTCGTAACAGATCCTCCACAATAAGGAAAGATTTACATCTGGAGGTTTTGACATGATTTCTTTCTTTAGAGGGCCGTAAAATGCACACGCGGTTCATTTTTGGATTCTATTCAAGTCCAGATGGTCCCATTAAGGGTGAGAATACCCCATTTGGATTAATCATAAAGGAAAAGAATTACAAAAGAAAGAATCGCCCCACAGCTGACCAGATGTAATAATGGTCAAGCATGTATCTCTTAGAAAGGAAGAGAAGTTATATAACTTCTTTACACTATCAATACAAACACAGTAATACCACAGCAATACTTACGAATACATCACAGCATACCAATACAGAAAATGCTTACCAAATGTAAACAAATGCAAATTCCCAATCAAAGGCAATTTTCTTGGTCCAGGAACAGAAGAGAAAGGTTTCGCCTCCTCTTGAATCGCATCTGTGTTATTACCGTCAGGACAGTGGGAAGTGACAACCCCACGCATGCTTTTCACCAACTGGCTGTCGCATTTTAGTGCTGGGGATTTGCTTAAAACCCGGATCATGTTTTTTTTTCTGGAATTTCTATCTTCACAATTCAAACAGATCCCTCTGAAAGAAACAAAAATAAGCACAATAAACGGCGTATTCTATCAGAAGATATATTTTAAAGTTGATAGCAAAAATCGAAGTCTCAAATCCAGTGAACATGTCGGTTGATCAGTAGAGAACATCACCCCCTTGGCGCACTTTTCAAAATCGCCTACTTCCCGCCCTCTTGCGTCTTATCTCCCGGAGAAAGATATTTTCCAACTACGTCATCGGTTTGCCATTTTTGGCGGTAAATATCCTTGGCGAAAAGGGAATGATGCTCTCTCCTGTCGCATCCAACATGACTACAACAATTAAGAAAATCAAAGAACCTTCAGATTCAAACAAAGGAATAATTTCACCAATTTTGATTTCATATGAAAACCTATGATTCCTTCATAAGTCACCAGTGGTAACTTATCCTCTTTCGAGGGAAAAACTTTGCTGATATTTTCTATGGAGGTGGGGTAAGGTGGGGGAAACAGAACAGTATTCTTTATCCCTATTCTCTGCACAATAAACACACTGAACATGCGTGAAATTTTGAGCGCCTTTTGGGACAACGCAAATCGTTCATTTTCTACGTCAGTTGGGGGTAACGCAATGCAGATTAGAAATTTTTAATTTTCTTCATTCTGTTTTATTTTAATTCAAAAGTACTTCAAAATGAATCCGAAAGATCGATTAATTAACAATGTTTTAATTTAAAGGCATCAAACGCTAAGAAAATAAATAGAATAGTTTGAAATAACCGGTTGAAATGTTAAGCCTAACCTCAATATATCACAAAAAGCCTTCATCAATAGTTACATCACAAATGAGCACCTGTCCCCCCTTCAACTTCCATCAAAGAATCAGTACTCCAGTCCTAACCAATGATTTAATTTCATAAAATAGCCTATAATTCCGAGATAAATCAGCAGTGATCACTTGCCAACCCCTAATCTTCATTTTTGATAGAAAAATAAAAAATATTACGGGAAATCTCTGAAAAAAAAAAACCGTTCTCAAACTCAGCACCAATTTTGCAGGTTTTTATTCCAAACTAGCTTTCACCCGCGACTTCGTACGCATGGAAAAGCCCATAACTAACTTAAAAACAATTTATTTACAGTGCGTATCTGAAATAAATCAAAATCACTAATCAAATCAGCATTTCTTTAGAATCAATTCAAATCTATTTTATTTATCGATCAAGATTGAGATAGCTACAATAGAATTATACTCATTATTTTTTATCTTTTAATTAAAATAAAAATATAGTTGTCAACAATTTAACACACTGCACTTGCGTGAAATTTTCTACGCCAAATGGGGCAAAGCAAATCGTGAATTTTCTACGTCAGTTGGGGTAACTCAATACAGATTAGAGTTTTTTAATTTCCTTTATTCTGTATTATTTTAATTCATAAGTACTTCAAAATGAATCTGAAAGATCGTTTAATGAACAATGATCAATTTTAAATACATCAAACACTTAAGGAAATAAACAGAATAGTTTGAAATAATCGGCCGGAAACATATTAAGCCTAACCTCATTAGCATGGAGGGAAAACTGAAGTCTTACTAATTTGACGGCGGGTAAATGAAGATTTTTGGCGTGAAAGTAAGAAAAGTGTCGTTTTTAATATTTTCATCGCAATTTTTCCGTTTATTTCTAAGAGCCCCCCCCCCCTCGTGTCTAAACGAAAATATTAAATAGAAAATAAAATTAGTCGAATTGGTCGAGCCGTTCTCGAGTTTTGCTCTTAGCAACACATTTGACAAATCATTTTTATTCATATAGATGACAGCTTTTGACCCATAAATACATCATAAATGAGCGCGATACAGATTTCTAATTTCCTTTATTCTGCAAAATTTTAATTCATAAGTACTTCAAAATGAATCCGAAAGATCGCTCAATGAACAATGCCAATCTATTTTCTAGAGCTATACTCAAAAAAATATTTTTGCTCAGACTCCAGTTCTAAATATGGACCGATTTTGCCAATTTAACTTCGCCCTTCTTAGGTCACATATCACAAAGTCAGAATGTTCTATGTTTAATGAGCTAATATAGTTTTAAACTGGATTTTTCAATTGTTATGATGAAATATATTTCATCAAACATCATAATCCATAGATGATGTCACGAAGAACTAGTGGCCAAAGGCTACTAGAAAATACAATTTTTTAAAAAATGATGCATTAATAAGAATAGAAAAAAGATTGGAAACTATTTTTGATGAAAATATTAACATCAAAATAAAATATGAAGCTTTGACCAAAAAAAAGAAAAAAAGATCCAACTAAATTAGAATTTTATTCACGTTTCAAGATATATTTTGATTTATAGCAAATGCTATTTTTTTATAGTTTGATAAAGGATAATACATTGCAGATTAATTGCTTTTTAATATTCTTTTTAATACATCAAGCTTTTAACATTCATATTTTTGATTAAAAACATTTTCTACATTTAGCTCATTTATAAAAACCTGAATTTATAAAAAAATCTTTTGGTTTATTTTTTATGTTTTAATCCTCAATATATTCTTTATTAGCAGTACCCGCACGGCGTTGCTCGTGGCATAGCATCCAAGAAGAAAAATTAGCTTTAAACTTAAGTCTAACTTCCACCTGATTTGATATGGTCATGTTACGCAACCTCAAAAAAGCATAAAAATCTATGTAGAAATTATCAAAAATGGCTACTAAATTTTTTTATAGTATACATTCAGAAATATTTAGACCGTTACAAAGGTATGCTATGTAACAATCTTGCATTTTGTAACGGATATGTCCGTAAACAAAACGCAAGCGTTTATTTCGAATTTGGATCTCTTTCTTGGTATAGTAAGATTTGAAGCGCTGTTTAAAATCAGGTGCAACAAAATGTATCGCATATGCCTATTACAGCTCCCGGTACTTGTTCATGCGCAGTTTGAAGTTTTCGTGATTACGCGGATAAATTAAAATCGCAATTATAAAACTCCACTTTTTATTTTGATATGGTTTTAATGTATTCAAACCTTCCCCGATAAATGCTCTACAAAATGGTATAAATATCTACAATGTCCGTTCACTATTTCTCGCGTTTTTGTGATTCCAACATACAGATGCTTTCAGACTTCATTTTATTCTATGTCTAGATACATCAGGAAGAAAGTATTATCACTCTGCACTCGAATGGTGATATGACATTTTATTTATTTATTTATTTTCTCGGGGAAATTCGACTTTAAACAATTACGTATATTTATTTTTCAGGGTAATGAGCAAACCTTTCTATGAGGTGAATAACTATGCATCGAATTAGTTCCCTGACATCAAAAAGTTAATTGTATCAGTGCAAATATCTACTAATTATTTTCAAAACGAACTTGTCGTTTATGTGGCTGTCTACCAATCTATATATTTGCATGTTTACAAACGCGATAACTGGGAAACCATAGAATTACATAAATAAAATTTAATAAACGTTATGTGCACTAATACTGTATTTCAGTTTGATATTTTGGTTTCAATAAATTGAAAAAAAAAGCATCCAAAATGCGTATACGATTTTCTTTACTAAAACTACGGATCATAAATGCTCCCATGCGGGCCTCTGAAAATAAAAATCTGAGCACTCATGGGATGCTAACCTTTACCTAATAATCACAATTTTCATAAGGTGAAGGGGAATATCACCTTAAGGAATATGAGAAAGTTTTGGATAAACTACCTTCGCTGGTTGATAACCGATAAAATTATTTTTTTATAAGTAGATTTATTTTAACCTCAACTGCAATCGTATCTTATACCATACGATTTATTTAATGAGCAGCCAGTAGTGTATGAGTAATTATATATATAAATAAATCTTTCTTTTAACAAAATTGTAATTTTTATTTAAATAACTAAAAAATAAAATAATATTTTTATTTTCATTTAATTTTTTTTAGTTTGCTTTGCAAAATTTAATTTTAACTTCTTTTTTTTTAAAAAAAAGAAAACTTTATATTTTCTATAAAAATAAAGAATCTGAGAAAAAAGTAATCAAACAAATTAATTTTTGAATAAAAAATTTTAATTGATAATAATTAATGAATTCGATAAAACGCAACTTTCTTCAAAATGTGATACAGATATTACTTTATTAGACTAACTTATTCATGATTTTGATTGTGGTGAAATAAATGATTCAAACGGCTAACGTAGCTTTGAAAAGATATAGCAACGCCCACGATTACCATAAGCACATATCCAGGGCCCTATTTGGGGCCCCTAATAGGGACTTAGCCTATTTGGGGCCAGGGGCAAAAACTTCTTGGACGGCCCCCTTTGCTTCACTATTTTAGTAATGAAGAACATTCATTAAAGAAGGAAAAAAAATCTTTAAATCTATTGGGTAAAAGCAAAAGTAAATCTTTAAATCTATTTGGGGGTTCTACTTATGAGGGGGCCAGGGGCAACTGCCCCGTATGCCCCTGCCTTAGTCGGACCCTTCACATATCTTTCATTCCCACAGCATAAGAGCATAAAATTATACAGTAGAGAAAGCTGAAATATCAAAGCGAAAGAGATGAATTTACAATTATCTATTGAATTATCAAACTCTTTCGGCGAAAGAGCGCGAAAAACATCCATCATTCATAATCATCATTAGAACCAAACGGAATAGCATAATTTGTTAACATTATCATTCTGTATTTCTAAAACCATGCAATTCGGTCTTTTCAAGCTGACAGTATTCCTTTAAAAATAAAAAAAAATCTTACCAACTTAGCGTTCCGAGGACCCTTTTGTTCCCCTCTTTCCCTCCCTTACAACCCCTCCCCCTCAACTCATGCCATAAGTAGATTGTTACGTCACGAAGTTACAGAACGCCATCTGTCGGCTGACCTACATTTTTTAAATGTGATTCATAAAAATATATCGAATCAAATCGCGTTTTAACAGAATCGGTTGTAACTCAACAGGCCTATGGGATTTCATTTTTTTAATAATAGGAAATATGAAGTCTAATGTTCTGTTTTTCTTATTACTTTTTCATACCTGATATATACAAAGTATTTTAAGCTTCAAAAAAAAATCGAACTTAGGATTTCGACTGATCTCCACAATTTTTAACCTACCTTAGTTCGAAGAAGATAGATAAATAACATAAATATGTATTTAATAGCGCTGGGATGTCATGGAATTGGTCTGCATTAGAAAGATTCAAGCACAAAATAAAAAGAATAATATAAGGCAAAATAACATGGCTTTATTGTTTGACAGTTTAATGCAATTATAGGCATTAAGTTAAATGTGCAGGATTTATTAATATTATCAATATTCCTATCAAACCAACAGGTCGTGAAAGGCGGCTAGCATAACAATGAAGATAAATCTGTGTGTAGGAAAAACAGTTCAAGTATTAAGAAAATGCATTCTTTATACCTTCTTATTTTAAAGAAAATTCAATGATTGCTCATATATAATGAATTATTTTTATTTATTCTAATTTTCATTTATTTACCAGCCGCTTTTGTAACGAGCTGTTTCACCGAAAATATTGTTTATATTTTATTACAAATAAATAGCAGATATGTAATTTCATATCTATGATTCCATTACGTGTCAGATAGTAAAATACTAATGTCATATTAATAGACTTGCATGTCCTCTGTTCATTGTATATGTGAACCTTTCCAATGGAGACTAGTCTCGTCCCCCAAATAATCAAAACTCAATTTAAAAAATCAGATGTGCGGTTAATCCTTCTAAATTTCACAATATTGTTATTTTACTTTTTTTTCAATTCGTCGTGTTAAATATGCAGACATTGAATACAATATTACTTCATTAGCTTTCAACAATGGAAGAAAATTATAATAATTATTAAAAATGCAATTAAATAGTAGGTGAAACAATGAAAATGGTTTGAGTTTCAAAGCCATATGTTAGCAGTTATTAAAAATTAAGTTAAAAAAAGGAAGAAAAGAACATGCAATTTTCGATTCTAAATTTCAAGTCATCATGTGAGAACATTATTATTTTTAAGTCATTATTTATCTTAATTAAGTTAAGTCATTAACCAGTTTCAGCCGGTTTGAAACAATCACGAGACTTCTCGATCGGTTTCCATCCCTCTCTCACTCTCTCTCTATATAAAATGATAATTTTCTAAAACTTTCATCTTCAATTTTTCTAGCTGGCAAACAAAGTTTTAGAGCTCGACAGATTTTGAGAGGAAATAACAGCTGTGATGTCATAGTTTTACGTCAATCTTTTAAAAACGCATATGCTGTCAAAGAAGCATACGTAATAATAAAGCAGTGCTGGTAAAAGCAGGCCAACCTTTAAAAGACGCATTTGCTTTCAAAGAATCATACATAATAATTCAATACTGGTGAAAGCAGGTAAAAATATTTTTTGCCCGTAAATTTCGAAGACATCAAAGCCTCCTAACCAAAATAATATCATAATCTAACTTGATAAATAAATATATATTTTTTAAAAATTGCTGACATTTAGAGAAAATTTAACATTCAAATCTACCAACTCGTGTATATTTTAGAATTTATAAATGATGCAATTTTCATTTTTCTGTTGTAATATTTCCGAAATTATCAAAAAAATCAACTTAATTTTTAATTAATTTTTTAAAAAATTGCTTTTCGAAATACACATTTCATTTCTCAAAAGTATTTATATATGTCTAGTTTAGTTTTAGCAACTCTTATATCAAATGGTCTGGCTTGTAGAGTGCCAAAATGCACAATCTTCTTAACACTTTCATTGTGTAATTCTTTAAATTCCCTTTTTAGATGCAATGCTTGCAAATAAGTTCATTTTTTTAAAAAAAAGGTTGGTTGGTTATGTGGAGCTTTATTGGAGCAAGAGCCATATTTGGCTATACTGCGCTAATTTTTTTTAAAAAAAATTGATACTGTGTGTTACATGATAATATAATAAAAATCTGTAATAAAGATAAACGATATAAACTGCAAAAAACGCGGAATTCAACAGCAAATGTACTAAATGTGAAATTGCAGAAATCGCGACATACACAGCTAAAGGGTTAAAGGACCAGCTGATAGGCCAGGAATATTCGTTATATTTGTTTTCAGATAAATCCTTCTATAGTATGAAAAGAGGTTCACACTCATTGAACCTATCGGAAATATAAATCGTTTAGAAATAACTTCTGTCTCATGATTCCGATAAATTGTTTGACTTTAAAGTTGTGTTATTTTAACTGTGCTGTTTTAATTCTATGTACATCAACCTTTCCAATGGAGACAGCCCCATAACGTCACGGGGTTAATAAAAACATAAATAAAACACCAATCTTCAAAATCATGTTATATTAAGTTTTTTTTAACTGTCTGGTAAACTATACTGAGACAGATATTAAACAAAATGCTTCCATATTAACATTCAACAGTGGATGATCACTCGATTAAAACAGGTATTTTTTAAAATTGAGAAAAAAAAAATACTTCTAAAAATGTTTCAAAAATTCAACAGAATTTCACGCGCTCATTAAATAAGTATCATCAAAAGGCAATTTTTCTTATATCTTAAACCCATGTAAAATTCATTTTCATGAATTGATACTTTTGTAAGTTATCTCTAAAAAACTTCAAAATTTTAATTAACTAAAATTTTTAAAATTGCTCAGAGGTACATATTTCTATCTTCAAAATACACATGTGCCATATTTGGTATTGTAAGACCGTCAAAACGCGTGTCCGCACACACACACGCACGAATCCTTTCAACTTTATTAGTAGAATAGATCTAAGTATTTCTTGGATTTTGTTCAATAACCATCTGTCCTTATCAACATTCCGCATTATTTGTGGATTCTAAAGCATCCTGAATTAAATCAAGATAATTTATCAATTTTGTTTAATATCTATTACTAATAAAATAGAATGTTATGCGTTCATGTTCCTAAGGTTGATCATTTCATCTAGATATAGTACTTTGGAAGATGATAAAAAATAGCCCCAGGATGCGCATTGTTTTAAAGATTAAAAAGTTTCAATATTTAATTAAAAATTAAGTGAGATTTGAGAACTCTTCTATAATTCTCTAAAATATTATTGTACAAAACTGAATTTTGTATCATTATTAGATTTTTAAAAATTGTTCGTTTAAAGATAATAGTCTAGTAAAAGTTTCTAGGTAAATTGAGATGCTATTTTTACACTGCCCGATTCAAGTAAGCAAAATCCTTAACTAAATTATTTAGAAGATTTTAACTTTTAAATTAAACTTAACAATTAAATTAAACACCTGGGTTCAAGCTATAATTCAATTTTATTCACTGAAGCTCCATTCCATATTTGTGCTTGGGTCCACAAAATCTATTATTTATTAGTTGTTCGATAAATATCATAATCTGAATCTCTAAACAGACATTTAGCAGACGATTCCTTTTCAGTTGTTTTATAACTGTTACTACTTTTATTTCAATTAAAATGTTATTAAAAGTTAAAAGCAAACGATTTTTTATAAACATTTTATTAATTTTATTTTGTTTCATTTTTGTATAATAGCTGATGATCAACTGTAAACCTTTTGGAATCTAGAAAGGTTTTAATATACGTTGTTCAGTGAAAAGAAAAAACATATAGATGAAATTCTAAAATGCTTTAAGTATTATTTTAATTTTAAGAATTTGTGGCTCTGCAAGCTATAGTTTGAAGCTTAAGAAGACGGGTAGTTTTCTAGTAAGCATGCAAAATTAGTTAAGTGAATAACTGTTTAATGTATTGATTAAATATATAATTTTATCGATTCAACGGTTATTTAATGTCATTGTTGTATATTTTATAAAATAATTATACACTATGAATTTACAAATTTATAATGTAAAACGTCTTAAAAACACTTCAAATGATACCTTCAGAATGATGTTATATCAAATATCGGTTCAAAATGCAATAAACTATTTACTTTAGTTACTTAAAATAATGATTTTAAGAAATAACTTTTTAATTTATCTCAATTATATTCTTAAATATTGTTATAGTAAGTCTATCAAATCATATTAATAAATTTTAAAAAACTTTTTTAAAAATTGGTTTTTGAAATATTTTGAAAAATATTTTACGGTAATTACATCGATTTTACTTTTATTTATTTTTGTTTAATCACATATAGCCTGTAGTTCTGTATTAAACATTTACGACAATACTTATAAAAATTAAGTTTCAATTTTATATGCATTGCGATATTTTAGATAATTTTATTATGATAAATGGAAATTAAAATTGTTATAATTACTATCTTAAAAGGCATCTTGATTTATATTTTCTACTTCTTTTTAAAGAAATTTTCAAGAAACTATTCAAATCTCAGTTTCGTTTTAATAAAAATTCTGCAACTTTTAATTGCCGTGAGCGTTGATTTCCGATTAGAATCCAAAACTTTAGCTAAATAAATATGAAATTAATTTAAATTCTTAAAATCTTTTCTTAATTATATTTCAATTCTTAGTTTTAATTACTTTTAATGAAATTCTTTAAATCTTTTATCTTTTTAAAAGACGAGTTATCGAAAATTAGCATCATTGTAAAGCATTTCACAATCCTTAAAATAAATAAGAACAAATCGGAACGCTACATTATACTTTGTTTGATGATTGTAAATAGGACTGTTAAAACCTATTTACAATTATTAGACAAAGTAACACAGGAATTTTGCATATGAAAGAAAAAAAAAAGCAACAAAATTCAGAATCCTAAAATTTTAGTAGCTTACCTTTTAGCAGTCTTACCGCATTCTAAGACTGGAAAACAAAATGGACTACCAGAACATTATCTTTTTAATGGCTAATGGATTTTGGTGATCGAAAACTAGTTTCCTAAGCCGCTCGGCTTATCGGGATATTTCGAAAATGCTTTTAACCCTAGGATGAGAGTTGTTGAATGGCCTTGAACTTCGAATACTGACACCTTCGTCTGAGTTAGTACATTCATTAGAAATCTTTCAGATAACGAAGAGATTCTTTCCATTTCGAAGGTACTTGAAAATTTGAGATTTTAATTGTTTTACGCATGCAATCGTGCTTATGTTATTAAGAATCAAGTTTTTGCAGATGATATTTATTATTTATTTTAAAAAAACTGCAAACGATGTTATATATTATGTTTATTTGGAACAGAATGAAATAGGTTTTTATAAATTATAATAACATTGCAAATGCAAAAAAAGACATTTATATTCTAACAATTTCTTAAATAAAACAGTTTTAACACGCTAATATTTTTTTTTCTTGTTAGATTGCCCGTTATACTAAAACCGTGTAATTTTTGTTTAAAATTAATCTCTATCTTGGTCTCGGAGCTAGCTTACGTTTTTGATCATCTGTAATTGGATTCGTTTATCAGTATAAATGAATGAATTTTAAAACATTCAAAAATTTTATTTTATTTATTTTGATCTATCAAAATTTATAAAATTACCGATCGTGTTCTTTATATTGATATTATTATGATGTAATAAGTAAATGTCATTAATTTGAGGTAATCACAAAACAGCATACAAAAAATCGATTACCAAAAGTTTGAAACTTTTTTTTGTCTTGTAAACTATTTTCTCCTTTAATTTTAAATGCTGTTTGTATAAACTGCTTATAATTTTTATTTAATTATTGTTTTACATAAAAAAATATTGGAAGATGAGGTACTTTTTCGTTGGAAAGGCGACAGCGAAAAATCGCCAAATAATGCAGAATTCTGCCAAATTTCTTCCAATATTTTTAAATGTAAAAAAATAATTAAATAAAAATCATTAGCAGCTTTATACAAACAGCATTTAAAATTAAAGGAAAAATATTTTACAAGACAAAAAATTTCAACTAACGGACTTTCTGGTTAACGGAAATGTACCGAAGATATTGAACGAAGGTTTAATGCAAAAATGAAAATTGGGACCCAATTCACTATTTAAACTATTAAGGCAGTTTTCAGTTAGTTTTAGTTTCCTCTGGTTAGCTAGCAAAAGCATGATCGTAATTTATTTATTATGAGAAGATCTATTGGAAAATAAAAATTACTAAGCATAGGTTTTTTTTTATAAAAAAAGTTATGTTAGAACGAAAGCTGAAGAATCATTTACGAATACTTTTTATCACTTAATATTGTTTTGATTTGTTTATGAATGACTAATATAAATGACTGATACACAAGAAGCAACAGAATTTCATCAAGTTTCATATTATTTCGAATCCCAGAATTTTCATACATATGAAAATAAATAAATAAAATAAAATAAAAATGTTAGTATTAACATATTGAAAGTAATTTATAGAAGGTAATTGTTGAGCGAATCCATTTGTAAATTGCTAATTTAAATAATAATGAAGAATGTGGAGAAGTTACACAATTGTTTTCTCACTTAACACAATGGATTCGTATAAAAAAATAATTTATTTTGTTTACCAAAATACTAAAAAGAATACTAATTTATTGCGCTGTCAATTCGTTATGCTTATAAAATATCAACACATGAAGTATTTTGAATCCAAAATCCTACCTGTATACACATAATTCTCATTTAAAAAAAGAAATATGCAACTAGATAATACAGGTATGATTTTTGAAATTGTATGATAATTAAATTTAAAATTTAATTTTTGTTTTCAATTCCACGTAGTAATGTATTTGTACTATATTTATTACTTTTAAACTAATTTCTAATACAAACTTTAAATTTATTAAAATCAAAATTATTCTTAAAATTTTGAATTTGCATCGTTTTTGTGTACATCTATTGACATCATTCCTTTGAACTGTCTATAAATAGAGCTTTATCTTTTTTAGATTATTTTTAGTTTTACTTAAGATATATCATATAATTTTTCTTCATTGTAAATACAAAAATACATTTTAATTTATCTTATTTCAAGAATTATTGAGTAGAAATGATTACGAAAATCGAACCACTGTTGATGAATTTTTAGTATTTATTACTCTTCTAAAAAAATCGTTTGCAATTGATTAATAAAAAGGGAAAAAGTTGTACTAATGTTATTCAGGAAAAAAATCTTTATCCTTCTTTTTAAAGAAAGGTTTCGTTAAGTTCATTCTGTAAAAATATAACTTCTTTTTTTTTTCTCATCAAAACGTGTTTGGTTTTTTAAATACATTATTAAACTTGTATCTGCTGAACGGGCAGTAAGCATGTGTTCTTTTCTGAGAAATCGGCGTGTGTTTGAGAAGCTTCTGAAAGAGAATAATCAGCATGACTCTACTTGATAATCTTATTTTAGACTAATGTAAAAATGATTTTATCGTGACAATGCGTTTAAGCTCATATATTATCAGAAAAGTGGATCACAAGATATGCACGATTAAAAGCGTGCAAAATCTGCTACATGGCAAACAGTTGGACTTACGACATTCACATTTGATAGTGTCTTATGTAGTAGCAGTTGCTGGCTATGATTTTTATATTTATAGTGATATTTATTGTTTTTAGTGATTTTCGATATTTTAATTAGGTTTACAATTTCTTAAACTATTAAGTTTATTTATTAAATTAGTATTTTAATTAAACTTAAATTTTTAAAAATTTGACTCTCCCTTTTCTTTATATCATTTGAGAATATAATCGCACAAAATCCAATTTTAAACTACTTTAAAACTGAAAAAAAAGTTTCATTTGTTGTCAATACCATTTTTTTTTTACCCATCAATTCTAATTTATTAATTTTTTAATATCTCGTATAAATAAAATAATCAAAAAAATTCGAATACCTGATTTTGACAAATCTCCACTTTTTAGACTTTTTAGACAAATCTCCACTGTCTACCTGTGGCAATAATAGCTCAAAACCGCTTTGGGCTAAACAGATGAAATTTCGCATATCGCTTTTTACATCAATTTCTGAGCCAAATCCATTCATAGAAAGTCTGCCTGTCTGGATTTTTGAATAGAAATTAATACTATAGTTATAAAATGGAGAGAGCTAGCTTGATGAAATTCGGTTCACAAATTTAACTTCTATAGTATAGACTCGAAACGGATCCAAGAAGGAGTTGACTGTCTCAGTCTGTTTCTTCCAAATCATATAAACGCGATAAATCGAATGCACAATGATTTAAGTATACCAAACTGGTTTTTGGACTTTGTGACTCCAAGTGTAATTTTGGGACAATTTTTTTTTGGTTCATAAAAACAAGTGAAAAATACAAATTCTATTTTTGTATATTATTAACCGCCACATACCTCGCCAAGTATGCCATGATAGATTATGCTAAGTCCACGCTAAAGGTAAATGTTTTGTAACTATTGAACACCAATGATATGCAAGATGTTTTCTGGGATAATATTCTTGTTAGAAAGTATACTAAAAAGCTTTGAAGAGATCACTCACACATTGCTTGAAAATGTGTTTGTTAGTTTTATTACAATGTACTTCAGGCTTCAGTGATATAATTTTTATATTTGTACATTGCTACGATATTAAATGCACTTTTTTGCATGCATTTTAACACTACTTTTTCACTAACATCTTCATAAACCAAGAAATTTTAAGCGAGCATCTAATTACTGAATTTTTTAGTGAAATCTGCAATTAAGTGAAACTATTAAGTTAATTGAAATGAAAAAAAAATACTTAGAAACTTTTTAATGTATCAAATGCCTTTTATATTATTATAGAAATTAAAATAACGATAAATTCCCCAAATAGTATGCGTTATCAAATTAAGTTAAGTGAATTCATAGAAAAACGAGTAAATATACAAAAAAAAAATCGATTGAAAATATAATATACAAAAATTGATTACAAAAATCGATTGAA
>JAOUZG010015602.1:2576934-2599160 GCA_026289955.1 Argiope argentata | reverse complement strand
TATATATATATATATATATATATATATATATATATATATATATATATAAGCCATTTCTCTCCCTCTCTCTCTATATATATATCGTGTAATCTATATTATCTATTATATGTATAATCCTTAATAGCCATTTGCTAAGTGGAATCCTTTTATGTAATGTAATGTGAAAAAAGCTATTTTTATTTTTGATGCTGGTAGATGTAAGTAGCTTCTGATTTCCGTGATAAAAGAACTCTGTCTCTATTTTCTGAAGCCTCAAGGCTTATAGATAACAGAGTGAATTTGTGAAAGTTGTTTTCTTTTATTGCAAATGATAAATTCCTTTGTCTTGCTTTAAATTTAGAAGCTTTGATCAATACTTAAAGAAACAGTTATTATGTACATTAATTTTTTTTGCCTCATTTCCTTCACTCTCATTTATTTAATTTTTCAAATCATTATTCATATGGTATGTGTAATAAATATTTTCTTATCAATATAGAGCATGTCAAGCAGATACAGAGATAGTGGATGCCCCCCTGATTGCAAAGTTTATGTTGGAGATTTAGGCAACAGTGGTACAAAGCATGAAATAGAAGATGCTTTCAGCTATTATGGGCCTCTCCGAAATGTTTGGGTTGCTAGGAATCCACCTGGATTTGCTTTCGTCGAGTTTGAGGATTCTCGTGATGCTAGGGATGCAGTTAGAGGGTTGGATGGGAAGTAAGTTTTTTTTAACGAATATATATTATATAAGTTCTATCCAATATTATTAATATTTTTTCTACTTATATCATCTGCAAGAGGAATACATATACTTATTTCAATTCAAATAATTAATTAATTAAACCAGATTTTTCCATAATATCGTAGAATGTCTAGATATCACCATATTATTTGATACTTGAATTCATAGTTTAAAAACTGTAACTGATGCAAACAAAGGTACTTATGTATTAGACTGTCTACACCAATAAAACCAATAAAATGGCAGAAGACAGTTAGGTTTAAACAATTTTTTAAATAATGGTAGTTTTTTGACATTATTGGTGGTTTAGCAACTTAATGGCAATAAAGATCAACAGTCTAATACTTAAGTACCAAATATTTATTTAATTTGTATTTACTAATTTTTATCCCTACTGTGTCTTTCCCCGCAAAATAATGTTTTTTTTAAAAAAAAATGTAAATCAAATTATTATTTTAAGCTTTTTTTTAATGTGTGCACTACTGTAGTTTTTCTGTTAAATTCAGCATATTAAATATGTCATATGTTCTGTATAATTTTATCTATAAAGACAATAAGTAGACTAAGTGTAGAAATAATTACTTTTAAAGAATTATTTAAAATACTAAATAATACTAAAAAATAAATAATTACTTTTAAAAAATTATTTCTGTTCGGTAGCTGAATTAGCTATTTTGCCAATACAGATATTGTGTGTAGAAATTCAATGCTATGTAAAAAAATTAAAGTACATATATTTTTCAAAAGGAAAAGAAATTTACACATTTAAAATACAAGGTCTTTTAGAAATTAGAAAGAAGGGCGTAGAAATAATTAAACTTTAAAAAATTATTTCTGAACAGTAGCTGAATTAAATATTTTGGTTATACAGATACTGTATGTGGAAATGCAATGCTATGTAGAAAATAAATAAATAAAGTACATATATTTTACAAAAGGAAAAGAAATTTCTACTTTTAAAATACAAAGTCTTTAAAAAGTATAAAGTAATTATTTTTCCTTTCTATTCACTTTTCTTTTCTGTTAATGAAACATGATATGGAATGATTTTACAATATAATGGATTGGTTAAAAAAATTTTAAAATCTCTGTGCCTCTATCACAAGTGTATAAGAGTGTAAAATTATTTATTCCAACTTTTAAAAAATATGAATTTTAGAAAAACTAATGTGTAAGATAAATGAAAAATCAGACTTACTGCTGTTGTACTTGCAGTGAAAAAATTATTAACGAATTTGTTCAACAATATTTTTAAGTAATGATTTTTATTACTTGTTTATTATGATCACCAGCCATTCTTTATCTTGTAAATATTTTCTCCGTTTTTGATTGTGCATTAAATTTTTAATATAAAGTAATAAAATGTAAATTTTTAATATTTATAATAAAATGTATTTTAATTAAATTTTTGTGCTTAATTTAGATTACTTAAATTTTTATGATTAATTTAGATTGCTTTGTGGACGAAGAGTAAGGGTTGAACTATCAACTGGACGTTCTCGAAGTTCTTTCAGAGGGCCCCCACCTCGCCCATTTCATCCAGATGATCGATGCTATGATTGTGGGGAACGAGGGCATTATGCAAGAGATTGTAAACGTGTTAGCAAAAGGTAATAATGTATTCTGTGCTTTTTAACACTATAATACAATACAATTCTTTTCCTGACTGCTATGAAAAAGAAATCTCAATTTTATAATCTAGTTTCGGCAGGAAGAAATCTTTTCGTATTTATTATGAATGGACAATTATATTGTAGCATGAATTATAAGGAACGATTCATTTCTTTATCAACAAGAAAAATAAAACATATTTTATGAAACCTTATCATGAAGCATTAGAAGAAAACCCAGATATTCTAAATATAAATTTTTTCTGCAATATCCATATATGCTGTTTAATATTGTAAATACTAAATTATAGGGGTACATTAATTATTTTTGTTTTAAATTGATTAAGATTATATTTGATTAAGCAAAATTAAATTGATTAAGATTAAATTTATTTACCATTTTTTCTAGTAGGTGGAGGTTTATTTCAAAATGTAATTCATTTTTCTATAAAATAAAAACATAGATTTTTATGCTGTTTAAAAAAAAAAATCGAAGCATAATTTTAAAAAGAAAACAACAACAATATATTTAATCAAAATTGTTCTAAATTTCTAATGAATTAATTGTTGTTAGAATCCTCATTATTATGCTTTTTATTTATTTCGTTATTTTAGAAAAATCACTAAAACTACAATGCTTATTAGAATTGTCTACGGGAAGCATTGTAATAATTTTTTAACCATATTTTTTAGGCTAAAACTGCTTGAAACACGTAAATTCGGCTAGATACATCCTGATGCTTCAGTAAACGATACACCGAATTGAGCGCAGTCTTCGAGATCTGCTCTTCACATCAGGAACATCTAGTCGTACTGCATAGACTTCGCCGAGAAGGCCTATGAATTCTTCCTGTAATTAATGGTGAACTTCGAGATAGTGTCACCGTCTCAACATTTGAGTGCCCGGTTTCTAAGCGACACTCTCGTTACAACCTGAGACATGCTTTGAACCATCGATAGCACTTGCGACTAGTGATCGACGATCTTCTCTGCATAGAACTTCAATATCTTCAGTGTCCATTTATTCCATTTGAGCTCTCAGCACTGCTACTAGTTTTTCCTTGACACATTCAATAAGTTCTATTTACTTATAATTTGTAAGTAATAAAATTTCATAATAAATCAATAGCACTTACAAACCAATGCACTTGTCAGAAAAATAGACTGAGATAATTTGCATCTGAAAATTGCATATGATAGAAAAGCAGATATCGATTTTTGGACTTAGTAACTGTTTATTAAATTTTTACGTACTCTCTCTGCCCTGCTTAAGTTGTCTGATTTGTCATTTTTATAACATTTAAATCCAGTAATCTCATTTAAAAAAGTGATGCTTACTATTTATTTATTTCTCAATATATGGGAATGTATTAAATTAGAATAATTTGTTTCATATGCTGTATTAAGCCTAATAATCCATGTCTTAACTGCTGCAAGAATATATCTGTATTTTGTGGAATGCATGCACCAGTCACATATAAAAATAAAAATAATTATATATATATATATATATATATATATATATATATATATATATATATAAAATCTTTTTTAGAAATACCTTTATTTGTAATTAGTTGCACTCATTGCTTTGGAATGCAATAAATGATCTTTGAACAGATAAGGCTATATCTTAAAATAAGGAATTAGAATGAAGGAATTAGATCACATTGAAGGTCATATGTGATCTCATGGCCCTGGGAAACAAGTGAAATCCAATCCACTGGCAGATTAAAAGGTAAATGTGCAAGTATGTGCATGGGACTCTTGATTATTGAAGGTAGTTGACTATTTCTTTCCAAATTATGTTTTACAATGTGGGTCATATATTTTCAACCAGTTCTCATGCAACTTTGATTCCACCAATATTTCATTCAATACTTCTTAATTGACTAAAATGTATCCCTTTAATTGATGGTTGTGTTAATGTATTAAAATTCGGTAGTTTTTCATTAGACGGGTGGCAGTGAATAATCGCCAAAGAAATTTGGCAAAATTCTACATTATTTGGCAAGTTTTTTCTTTGAAATCACTAAGAAATTTGGTGGAATCCTACAATATATGTTGATTTTTCAATCCTCCCGGATAATGGAAAAGTACGTAAAATTCTTGTCCTAAATAGGTAACTTTATTAAAAGAAACGAAATCGAAAATGCCATGATCTAATTTGTTATTTTCAATAAGAAAAGTAGTGCTATGTATATATGTATTAAAAGATATAAAATCAATAATTAATACCACAATGTTCAAATTTATCTTTTTCTTTACCTGGAGAAAAATGGGATATTGGCCAACTTAAGTGAAATTGGAGAGAGTATTATCATATTTTTTAAACCATTTTTGGCACTTTAAATACATTTCTAAAAGATATCAATAAAATTGACATTAATATTAAGGTTAATAGGAAATTGAATTTATATTTAATGTAAATTTTATATTGAATGTGTCATGGAAATAATGCTGTAAGGTAAGTTTGAAAAGAAATAGGATACTTGTTTTAACTGTAAAAACTGTGTGTTTCTCTTAAGGAATGAGAGCAGTATTTTAGATTTTGTGATGCTGTTTTATAAATTTCTCCTTAAAGACATTGTTTTTACATTGGTTTTTACCCTTTTCTCATTGATCTCTTAACAAATTAAAGATGCTTTAGTTGAATACAGTTAGCTCTTTGATTACTTCAAAATAGTTCATCCTGTGAAATTTGATGATTCAGAAAAAGGAAAAATTATAAAAGATCTTTTATTTTATTTCTACATTTAAACAGTTTTAAATTGTTGCATGGATTGTGCCTACTACCTCATTTGTATTTTTACTATTTCTGATCGAGGATGGATTTTGAAAATAGTCACAATTATTTATTGAGGAAATTAGGAATGTCTTTGATGAAAAAGCTGCCTTTTCTTCACATACATTACACTGAAAAGTTGAATTTATAATAAAAACACTTTATCTGTAGTAGAGGGATTTTATTCTTGTATGAAGTTATTGAAGTATGCACAGGTGAATTTATGAATCTTTTTCCATACTTATGATAGTGTTGCTTTCTTTAATTCTAAGAAATAATTTGTCATTATGAAGAATTTTGTTTCTTTTCCATTTTCATCTGTTTGTTTGTATGTATTTTGTCTCTGTTTACAGTCATACTCCTAGGTATTTTCAGATATATTGTTGAGAGTTTTACATACTGCTGCTGATAAATCTACATTTATATGATTATTTGATTTGATTCAATTATTGAATTTCCATACAGTAATATTACTTTACGAATTCTAATAATATTGTGGCTGAATGAGTGGAGTTATTGACATTATATTAATTGTAGGGCAAGTTAATGTAGTTGTTTCATTTCAGGAAAAATATTAATACTTGATAAATTGCATGATTTGAGAGGCAACTTAATTAAATAGCTATTTTTAAATAGAGTAAAAATTAAAATTATCAATTACATACTTAACTTGCATTTGATATTAAAACTGAAATAATTTTCTGATAAAAAAAGTATTTCAAAAATTTTCTAATGTAAAATTTTATTATATGGCACTTGTAAACTCAGTAAAATTCTTAAATTTCTAAAATAAATCTTATATTATTTATCGAGCAAATTATATAATTGAAAATTTAAGAGAATAATACTATAAGTATTAAGCATTTTGTGATAAATATATTGCTCATAATTTAATGCTTTATAGAACGCAAATCCTTTATACTCTTCAATTTTATTAATTATTTTTGCATGCTTATCTATATTAGTTAAATCAACAGTTATTCTTTTAATAAATCTTGAAACTTCAATGATTTTTTTAATTTTTTTTATTTTCATCTTACACTCTTTGCTTGAATGTTAGGAGCCGTCGAAGTAGATCTCGATCTCGAGGTCGTTCTGCTAGTAGAAGCCGCTCTCCAAGTCATTCTGCAAGCCGAAGTCGCAGTATAACTCGAAGTCGCACTAGAAGCCGAAGCAAGTCTCTGTCTAGAGGAAGGTAAAATATCTTATTTTATTTAAAATTGATGCTTATGAAATTTAGGTATTTTTCCCCTTGCAGATTGAATTAATGTTATGTTATTAAGAAAATTTTGTACTTTGATTTTATACATAAGCTCGCCATTAAGTATATAAGTAATGCAATTTAGGAATGTAAGTTTAAAAAATATATTGATGCATTATATAATAAACTTAAATTTTTAATTAATATTAATTAAGAGTCAATCAAAGGTCTCTTTTAATAATAAAATTGTTTACTGCAATTAATCAACTCTTGAAGTTCTTTTTTTAAAAAATATAAAATATAAACAGAGTTACCATACTAGTGGAAGAACAGTAAAACACAGGAAATTTGAAAATGTTAGAATAAAAAAAAAAGCATGGAGATTTGAAAATGTTCATAAAAACAGAAAAAATACAGAGATTTTAGGGTTACAGTTATACAGTTATTTTTTCTCTTCTGAAAATGCCAATTTCTGTAAATTGAAAGAATAAAAAATGGTCATAGCTTCTAAAAACGAAACAATTCCATTCACAATTGTGTAATGCAGAAACTCGACCCTTTTTTCTCTCCCTCCTGTATTTCATGTGGATCATAACAGTTTTGATTTGCGAGATAGTTGTTCTTTTTCTGTGAGATTCTCGGATTGCATCTTCTGTATGTGTGAGACATCTGTAAAGCATGAAAAAAAAAATAGAATATGTGGCACTAGCTTCATAAGTCAGATAATATCTACAATACTGAAGTCGATAAGTATCGTAGGTGTTATCTGGCTTATGAAGTTAGCACCACAGTACTCTCCCACCTAGGGATACTACTACATTTTCTGACAGAATTAATAACATTCAATCTGGGGAAGCAGTACTGTGGTATTAATTTAATCGTAAGCGGATGTATTGAATTTTTTGTGTATTATTGAAGAAACTGTGAGCTTATTCAAAGTAGAGATTTTTTTTTTTAAATCAAGAAGTTGCACATAAACTGCATTTGATGCAATTTGTATAGTTAAAAAAATCAATCATGATTTTCCTTGAATAAGTTTCAAGAAGCTAATGAACTTAATTCAGTAGCTCCATGAATAAATTGCAGAAATTGATTCCCAAGTACTTGAATTGACATAAACGAATAAATAAAGAAAAGTAATTATATTTTGTAATGTTTTTTGTTAAATAATCGTTAATTTATTTGTATCATGATATCAAGAATATTTTATGTTTTATATTCCCAAAACCTTAATTTTTTATTAACTTACAGTGACAGTATCTAAGTGGTAATATAATCTGCCTTAATTTATAATTTTTGTCTCTCTAAATTTGATAGGTAATAATAAAGTTATTTTTTTTCTCTGTGAATATAAACCTTTTAATATGCTATTTTTAGTAATATTAAATTGTTGCTTTCTTTTCTTGCTTTTTCTACTCCTTAAAACTATATTCCATTATAACTAAACACCTGAGTGCTATTTGCATATCTGAAATATATAACAGGAAAAAAAAAACAGGGATTGTTTAATCTGCATTCGAGTGTCAACCTTGATAAATTTAGGCCAGTTTTCTCTGAGAGTATTCCAGAAAAGTACCTCCCCCCCTCCCCAACTCATATTGGAGTTAAGTCGGATTTCTTCATCAATCCTTTAGTCTACCAAAGATCTTCCAAATCTCTGTAAGTTTGATTTATTAATCTGGTTATATATGCTTGTTGAAGTGAGTTTAGAAACACCACTACATTAGAACATCAGATGTTATGAGGTACTATTTCTTCTGCAGTCTCTAATCAAATAGTTTTATTTCTTTATTTTATCAAATTATGGTATGTGCAATGAATAGCTTTATTGTTTCTGAAGGATGAATAAAATTCGTCATCCTTCTGGCAGTATAAAGGGGACTATAAATATTTACATTAAAATCCATGTATTATTTTTGACTTTATATAACTATAATTTGTACTTAAATTAAAGAATATCTATTATAATAAAAATGGAGCTCGAAATGCGTTGCTAAGCGCAAAACTGGAGAACGGCTAGACCGATTCGGCTAATTTTTTGTTTAATAGTTTCGTTAAGACACGAGGATGGTTCTTATGGAAAGAAAAAATTAAAAAACTGCGAGGAAAATAGTTAAAACGACACTTTTCTAACTTTCCCGCCAAAAATCTGCATTTCCTTCCCCCACGCCAACTGAGTGAGATAGCAGGAAGTAATAAATTATGATTTGTTTAGAAAGAAATACGCGAAGTCAGTTGGTTTTCATTCATAGATAACGGGATGTTTAAAAAAGAAACAAAATAGCTGCTTTTATTATTAGTCTGTATGAATATTTAATCTATGCCTGCTCAAAATAAAATTTCGGCACGGAAGAAAAAAAAAGAATAACAAAGTGAAAATAGGGTTTGTAGAAACAAAATTAGTGAAGAAAAAAAGGATAGAAAAAAAAAAAAAAAAGAAAAGAAGGATGTGTGTGTATCAATATTATTTCCTCTGTGCGCGGCATTTTCCGAGCTTTTCTTAAACTTTCGCATCTCTTAAAAACCAATTGTATTTATTGTTTAGTGTGTTTACATTTATGAAAATTTGAATCTCAATATTCTATGAAAATGTAGAATTTTAGACCTTTCCCTCCACCATTTAAGTAAAATATCAATTCCGGGGCAATCATTGCTCGGATACAAAGAGAAAGATGAATAGCACAATGAACAGAACATCTGAAGAAAATAATACTAAATAATACTCTAAATGAATTATATGATTATCAAAATTTGTTTGGTTTAAAAATATTTTGATGAAAAACCTGTTATGAGACACAGCTAAATAAAATATTATATGAAAATTTTAGCGAGCATTAATACTGGCGAACCGACTGGTCGCCAAGGGCGGCTAGTAGTAAATAATAATAAAGTTACTTTGACTGACTAGTATTAAGTCTTCGACTCGTTCTGTATACCAACTATTTATGAGCTTTAAAGCATACACAATTGAAAGTTAATTTATTTTTTTGAAATTTCGCTTGTAAATATTATTAAGGGTAAGAAATGATTTTGCTAACATTTTAAATATTCTACAAATAGATAATTTTTTCTGTCATTCTATGATAAATGCTTATAGTTTGAATTTCACTTAAACATGAACAATCTGGAATATTACAGCCAACATTTATAAAATCAATATACTTTTCTTTTAAGTTTTTTCCATTACTGGCTTTATTTAAAAATGATTGATTTATTACCAATATGAATTTTTTTCTTTTCAGAACATGATCTGGCTGTCAGTTCCCTCTCTCCATAATTTACAATATTTTGAATATTATTACAGCATTTATTTTAAATTGTAGGCCATTATTTTTTTGTTTTTGTACTCTAGACATGATATATTTTATTTCATGCAATAATTTTCACTTGCCACTTTCATGATTTTCATTAGTTTATCAATGATAAATTGATTTTGTCATTAAGATATTGCATAGTACATGGTATTTCATATATATATATTCAAGGCATATATTGCAATGTTTTTATCCTTTGATATCAGTTTTGTGTATGTTTATTATATAATAATTTTACGTGCCAAAGGCCTTTGAAACTTTTTTGCCCTGACACAGCTATCCCTTTTTACATAAAAAATATCTTGAAGTATATCTTTTATTAAAACTGCCTGAATTCTATTCTATGCTTCTACTATTTAGCAACTCTTTAAATAACTATTGATATTTCTTTCAAATAAGAAATAATATTTACAGGTATTTTGATAACTGTATATCCAAATGGCTGTGTTATATTTGCCAGCCAAATCAATTAATAAATGAGTATCCTTAGTAAATGTTAATTCAAATTTGAATTCGCCTTTGAAAGTAACTGAATTCAAAAGAAATATTTCGACCATACATATATTATGGAGATGATTGTATTTTTTCCTGCAGGAAATATTTTATCCTTAATGTAATCGGAGCTTCCCGTTCACATGGAGTAATCTAACTGAATATGTTGCAAGTCATGTTTTTTTCTTATAAGTTGCCTAATGGATTTAAAAACTGAGTTGACATAACAAATTTGCATATGTTGCCGATATAGAAATTGTTACTGGTGAACCTCATGCAGTAGTTGCTATTCATTCTTTATCTTTATAAAGGATTGTATTATTTTAAGAGTAGTAATTTCTTAGACGAATTATTAAATGATGATTTTCGATAGGTTTAAAATAAGCAGCCCCAGAAAGAGCCCTTAACCTTTGATAAAGAGAAATGATCACTGTGTTATCATTATATATAACAAAAGAATTTCTATTTAATAATTCACCAGAAAAAATGAATTCATAGTTAATATATATGTTTTGAATTGAAAATATAGTATATATTTATTTAAAAATATAGCTGAAATTAAATGTGAATATCTGCATCTTTGCTAACATGATGGAAACAATAATATTCAAATGCCTTTTTGTTTCCCCTTTGCATAAAATTATTTAGAATAATGAATTTTTTAATTAAAATTATAGTTATATTTATTTGTATCAGGCAAAAAATATAATTTTAAATTAAAATTAATTAAAAAATATTTTTTAAATTAAAATTATAGTTATATTTATTTATATCGGGCAAAAAATATATTTAAAGAGAGGGAGAAATTGAAACCATTACGATATAGGAATGACTACAGTTTTAGAGAAAAATGTCTTGTGAAAGCAAATTTGATGAAATAATTGAGTCATAATATAAGAATTCATTTGACATTGTTTATTTACTTCATAAATAAACTTAAAGTCATGCATACTTTTAAAAGTTTTTAATATTAATGACCAAAGATTAAAGGGCATATCAGGTTTCATTTGTTATAGGCCCGGTGATTGTTTTTATTTTATTTGTTTTTTAAAAATATATATAGCTTATAAACATTTAAAAAAGTTATTTTGTACTAATTATTGTGACTTTCATAAAGGTCAAACAAATGTATCTTACTGATATTAATAATCAAAATTTTATGTGTTGTAATATGCTTTTTTGTTATATATCAAAAGCAATTTTATAATATATATTTAGAGATTTTTTTACAACAGCAATAAATTGTAAATATATTCATCTGTGATTGTGGCACTTAAAATCGTAGTTTTCATCTTAATACAGTTCCAATAAGCGACTCATCAATTTTATGATAAATTTATCAATATTTTTTTGGTAATGAAAAAGTTTAAGATTAAATTTGCACTTGAACAAATGCCTCTCCACCAAAAAGAAAAAAAAAATAATAATCTACTCATTTTACATATCCTATATGATGGTCTTAGTATAAATATTTTTACTATGTTTATTATTTAATCATAATTGAAAATTGAACTGCCACTTTCTTTTTAGCCTTATATGTAGTTGATGGTTATAAAAGCTTTTATACATGTTTTTAATTTGTATTAATTTACCTTATACAATGTGACTATTGTGTAAGTTTTTGAATTGGTACATTTTTTTAAATACCAAAATTTTGCAGGTAAGAGCATGTAATATCAGTTTTGTACAATAACTCGATTTATTAGTTATGTTTTTCTTAAAAAGTGGAGGAATTTGCATTCTTCTTATTGATCAAAATCATCAAATTTTGATGAAGTAAATGTTAAAAATTTGTAGCTTTTTCGTCTTATCTTTTTTTAGAGAATATCTGCATTTTATGTATGCATTAATTGAAATGTTTACCATTTTATTAACTTTCCCCCTTTACTATCTTAGATTCTCAAGACTTATATTCTTTTTTCTTTTGCATTTTCGAACATTAATAAAAAGTTTTAAAATGTATATGTTTCTTTTGCTAAGAAATTTTAAGAAATAGTTTGTCAAATTTGAGTATAAAATAGTTTGTGGGAGGAGAAAAAAAAGCTATTGCAAATGACATTGTGAGTTAGTAGTAGTTCTAAAAAAACTCTGAATTAAAGTGAATAAAATCATTAGCATACATTTTTTTTATCATAATAAATTTAAATGTTATCTGATAAGAACTATGACAATTTACAGAAATTATCATCAAAATTTCTAAGAAAGAGCCACACATTTTTTATAAATTAATATGCTAGAATTATTTTATGAGCTCACCCATTTTAACTAGCATAATTTGTATTCTTCATAGAATCATGAAAATTATTTATAAATAGATAGTAATATTCCTAATTTAAATGTAATGATAGTTTTACAAATTTAAGAAGACAAATGAAATGAAAAATTTAAAAGCATGAAAATTGAGACTAATATTTATTAATTAATATTATAACCATGAATATATATATAATATGCTCATATAAATAATCAGATGTTATTCGATGTGTTGATTGAAATTTAAGAAGTTAAATGAAATAAAATAATGGCATGAAAATTGTGACAAATGTTTATTAATTAATAACACAACCATGAATATATATACAATATGCTCATATAAATAATCAGATGTTATTCGATGTGTTGATGTCCCAATGTCTTCATTTTTAACCTACAAAATAAGCAAGATAATTGAATAATTATTTAGCTAAAGAAGTTTATAAAATCTAAAACATAAAAAATAGTTATTCTTGACATGAACATTTAGCCATTTTTAACAATTAACAATAAAAGAATGTTAATTAACATCCATTTTCTTAATTAAGCAATAACACTTATAAAACATCTTTTATGTACCCAAGTCTTATTAATTCTTTCTCTTATTTTCATTTTGGTTTTTAACATATTTTATTAAATGCATAATTATATTTGTGCTGAAGCTTTTATTTATTAAATCATTTTGTGATTGAATAACTAAGTTAAAATAGTTCTAAACAAACAAAAATTACATTATTTTGGAACAAAATCTTTTTACCTTTAATAAGCCACCATGAGTTTTTTAAACCTTTCTAGGTTTTGTGCATTACATTGTTAAGAAATCATGAATAATAAAAATATTTTATACTTTTTATAGATAGGTGTATTTAAATGTTATTTTTTAAAAAAAAGTTCAATGAACTTCTGATTTATTCTGCAAGATTACAGACAGCCAACATTTTAAAATACTTTTGGAAACCAGGATGTTGGAGAAACAAGGCTCTGCCCTCTTTTCATGTTTTAAGTGGATAAAATAATTTCTTACATTTCCTTATTTGTAATTAATCTATCCATCATACATTTGCAGATGTGATAAAAGAATCTAGTAAATCATTCACATCACACAGGCATGATTGGTTGATTCAGTTTGACAAGAGAATTTTTTATTTGATGATAAATAAGCTTTATGACTTTAAATAATAAAACATGATTGAAAAATACAGCATTTTCAGTTCTAATGAGAATACGTCTCTGGAAAATCAAACTTCAGTACATAATAAATAAAAACTATATTTATATTAGTTGCAGAAACAATTTTATATGGGACTTGTATCAGGCAAGAATACACATCACATTGTAATTGAATGAAATGTTTTAAAAGTTTTTTTTTACTATCCTCAAAAGAATGGTTTACAATTTTATAGTCATTATATATAGCAAAATAATCATTGAAAAGCATTTTTTCTTTCTAAACACTGGTTATGTTAAAAACCTTTACCTTCATCTTCTTTCCCGAGAATAAGATCGATTTCTTCTATCTCTGCTATACCTTGGACTGCGACTTCTGCTATGAGAATATCTGGATCGGCTGCAAAGTGAACACATTTAACATTTGTTAAACATGAAAAAAGCAACTTTAATACAATTTCAACAATCTTGCAAGATTTTAAAAATTAGTCTTCCAATATAATTCATTCAATATCTATGTATTCACACTACTACAAAATTAAAACAAAACAGGATAAGAATGGGGGAAAAATTATAAAGACTGTGGATAAGTTTTAATCCTTTGTCCACTGAATGCAGTTGACCACTATCTTTAATAAAGAACAACTACCATAAAGTAACGATGGCGAAAAGGAAGCAAGGAAATAAAGTGAATAACCTTTATTGAAGCATGTTGATCGGGGTGTTATAGATGAGGAATATGGTGGGAGGGTGGTATGAGAAAGCTGTGGTGGCAGCCGCTGGATATAATTTTCAGAGATGGAACACGCGGATTCCTGATGGACAGCTATGCTAGTTAACTTGTTCTTTCAGGGAGGAAAGTGGATGAGCCGCAGTTATCTGTTTATGTAATAGCAGTTGAAGTGATGTCTTCGTTGCGATGTTTCGAAGTGTACGTGGTCCTAAGCAGCCATATTTTGATTAAATTGTCGCTGGGAAGCACAGAGCACAGAAATTTGCAAATGAGGCTGGCTGCCTTGTGAAGTAATTGATGAGAATGCCTGAAAGGTTTTCATTAAGTAAAATTAGCATATAAAATTCTAAAAAGGAAACAGATTAGGACTGGTCTGCTAAAATACTATTAAAAAATGGACACTTGATGGCATTTCTAAGAAAAGCATAAGCCTGAAGCAATGTAATTATCATTTCAATTTAACAAATACAATAATAATTTATTTTAATACAAAATGTTGAAAATTTTCACAAGCTTATCCTTTCACAGCAATTTAATCACATCAAAAACATATCCAATAAACAATCAAATTATTTAAACAGTAAACAATTTCTCGAAAGTACAATTAGATCTCATTATAATGTGGACATAATAATTAAATATAGTCAAAAGCATTAAAGTTAATTTAACATAAAAGATGCATTAAAATTATTCTTTCACATCAAAATAAAATTATCTAACAAAAAATATTTAATTTTAAAAACTTTTCAACTCTACAATCGGTGATAAAAAAATGTTCATTAATCAGAAATTCTACCCCTGTATTTTAATTAAATAATCAATAAACAAACTTCATTTCTTTTTCTTTTTAAAATAATGACTTATATTAACATTAGTATCAGTAAAGGCATTTCAATATAAGAATTCCTTTCTAACAGAACCCATTCAAAATAAATCAACAACAATTTAATGAAGGAGACTTGTATCTCCCTAGAATGCTGATAATATTCAATGAGTATATTGATTATGATACTGATATTATAACTTCGGAATTATTAACAAAAGAAATATTATAAAAATTATCTTCAATTTAAACAATTAAAAATCTTAAGAAGTTAATTAAGTACCTTTTTCAGACACAAAGTACTATAATTTAAAACTTCATTAATACTTGGAAAATATTAATTGAATTCAATTTGATTAAACAAAGCTATATTTAATCATCAATTGATGTTTGATTATTAGGGAAGACTAAAGATCTTAAAATTTTAAACAATCTGTATGTATTTTAAAAAATTCTATAAGCATTATATTCATTTGCAACATAGATAAATTGCTAATAATTGTTTTTATGACTATAAAGTAATAATATACAATAACTATATGTTAGTCCATATTAATGTTATGTTACCATTTTTTAAATTACAATTTTAAAATGAAATATTAGATTTTCTGTATATATATATATATATATATATATATATATATATATATATATATATATATATATATATCAACAATTAGCTTTTCTTTTATAAACAGCCATATTGACTATATATGAATGTCATTTTAGCATTGATATTTTTCATTCATTTAATTATCAATGTAATAGAATAATGAATATTAATATTTACAGTCTCTATGATAAATTAGAATATTCTGTAAAATGACACTTGTTTTAATATAAAAATTGGCTAGTTAAATTGGTAACCACAGTTATATTAAGTACCAATAACTCTAAACTTAGTTTGAAATAATTGAAGTAGAACAATTCAACAAATCTTCCAACATAGACATTATTCTATTTGTTAATTTGTCTATTAAATCTAATAACATAATTTAATTAGCTAAAACTAAATAAAACTTTTATGTTTATATTATTAATTAACTATCACTAAAATAAATATTCAATTTGTATCTATTAAATCTAATAAGTTTCAGCAACAATGAACCTTACTGATTCACAGATAGACTTTTCACTGTCTGCTTTTGATCAATAACACAATAAAAACATTTTATTAATTAAATTTGCCATTTCTTAATAAACTAATTAATATTTTAATTAATACTCTTGAAAACAAAATAATTTAAAATAACAAAAAAAATCTTTCTGAAAATAGCAAAACAGCAAATACAAACAATGACAATCGTTAATACATTCATAATTAAGTTTTAGTAATGAGTATTATGGCAAAATTCTAGATTTTTTTACAATGACAGGACCTTGCTATAAGTATGGTGTCGCCTTTTTTATATAGTGAACATAAAATTATAGCCCCTAATTATTAAAAAGTTCTGAAATTGCAAAAAAATCTTAATTAAAAAATATTTATCAATAAATAAATATTAGTTTTATTTATTAAGACTGATGATTATTTCAAACACCACTAAGTATTCTTATAATAGATTTAAAAACAAAAGTAGTATTTAATTTAATAAAATTAAATTTCTAATAAAGGTCAGAGACATTTAAAACTGATAATCTTTATAAATTAAAAAAACTTTAATAAAATGTTAGTTAAATTTTTTTTTTTAACTAACCGAGGCGGTGAACGACGACTGTCACTTCTTCGGTCTCTTCTTGTTTTGCCATGTGACATCTCTACTCGGATTCTTTGTCCACATAAGCGCCTTTATGTAAGAAAACATTATTATCAATTTCTTGGTAAAAATAATTATTTTGATGGTGAATGTAGGTAAAATCGATATTTTATTGAACTAATAAAAATGGAAGCTTACGATCCATCAAGTTCAGCAACAGCCTCTTCAGCATCACGACGGTCTTCAAATTCGACAAAGGCAAATCCTGGTGGATTTCGAGCAATCCAAACATTTCGAAGCGGTCCGTATCTTGAAAAAAGTGATTCAATATCATCTTTTGTAGTTCTGCTACTAATACTTCCAATGTATACTTTACATTCCAAATCCCAATCACTAAATCTCCTTGACATTCTACAAAAAAATATATACTGGAGAAAAATATGTCAGTTTATAACGAAGAAAAAAATGTATTTCCTACTGCTTGATATAAAGTAAAACAGAACTAATTTTATTTTATAAGATTTTCCTTATGGCCTATTCAGAACAAGAATTTTGACATGTAAAATAATCAGATACAATAATAACATTAAAAATTAATAAAATAATTTAATTAAAGCATGTAGTTAATTGTCTGTAAAGCTGCCATCTTATATTAAATTAACATCAGTTTAAATTAACAACAATTCTTTCAAATAAGAAAAAACAACAACATACATTAAATAATATAATGTGAGTAGTTTATGCCTAAACAAAAATAGACTTATATTTTGCATAGATCTCAATATTTACAAAATCCAATTAATTTTTAGGAAATGTTTCAATTGAAAATAATATATGGACAGACTGTTTCTGCTAAAAATGGTTATTTCAATACAAAATTTTTATTATTAATTTGTTAATATTTAATAGTATTTTTATCAATGTTTTGCTCAGTTTAAAACCAATCAATAAAAGAAACTGGGTAGAGACTGATTATGAAATTTTTAAAGTTTTTTTAAACAAGGAATAATAGACTTGCACCACTTTTAAAAAAGATAGTCCCTATTTTCATGCTTTGAAATTTTCATTCATACAGAATAAACTATACCACAAAAGGGAAAATGAAGTTTTTAAGTTATAAACCAACACATTCAACCTATTTAAAATTTCTGTGATATAAGATAATTTATTTCTTTTTACTATACATGCATATATTATCTTATTAAATTTCTAACAAATTACTGCATTTTGCTGAAAATTATAAAAATTTCATAATTAAATTTCTATATATCTTATGATTGATCAATAATATTTTCATTTAGTTTTCAGAGATAAAATAAGACAGAATTTTGCAACCCTTTTTTAACGATCAGTAAAATTTCAAACAAATTCTTAATAAATAAATAAATGTTCTTTATTCACCAATTTATAAAACTTACTTGAAAATTTCTGATTAAAATAGTACTTTTTTTCTGTAATTAAAAATATAATGAGTGTCTCTCCTAAAAAATTAATTAACAATTTCAATAATAATAGTTTTTAAGATTCCGAATTATATACAAATGATCAAAATAAATATTATGTCTGAATGAAATGAAAAATAATTGTGCAAAATAAAGAAAAAAATTAACATAAAATAATAATATGAAACAGTGAGACAATTCTTTTAACTGATTTCAAGAAAAAATTAAATTCCAAAATCCTAAATGAAAAAAACGAGAAAATAAAAATACCTGAGATCAGCAAATATTTCAAATTAAAACTCCTGTTAAATTACAAAAAAAACCCGTTGCTCGTTTATAAAATATAATTTAAATACTAATAATTCCTTCTAGAATAAGGATTTATGTCTTAACGTACTTTCTGCGGCAAATAATAACTTGCGCTCGAATTTATTCTATTTTTGAACTAACTTTTGAGTTGTTGCCCAAATCTGTTTCGTTTCTGCTACGACACAGGTGTATGACGCAAGCAACATTCCTTACTCTCGTCCTCTGCTCTACGAATTATTTATCTCTCTTATGTTGATGGGAGTTACTGCAAAATTTGGGTTTGAGACTATAAAAATACAGCTGTTGGCGGGCAAAACAAACAGATCTATTCTTATAAAACATGTATGTAAGTACTTTTTTCTTTTCTTTTGAGATTTTTTTGAATTATACAATTTTTATTTTATAACATATGTTCATATATAAGTGCAAATATGAAAAAATAATGGTGGCTTCTGTTGTTAGTAGTATCAATTTGTTTATGGTTGGAGCATAAAATAATGTTTTTTACTAATATATAAAGCAATAGTCCTATAGAAAATTTTACTTTTACGAAGAATTCTTTCCAAATCTGTCTTTTAGATCATTTTATTATATACTTCATTTATGAGATCTTGTATTTACGATTCATTTTCATATTTTTATGTAGCAAAGCAATATATATATATATAGATATTTGTTTGCATTCATGTTTTTTTTTAAAGAAAATATTTATTGTTAAATTACTTGTAGTGTTTCTTAATATTGTTTATTTACTTTTACTTTATGATGTATGCATGGATTTCATTTTTTCACTAATAATAAATAGCTAAATGACTACTTTGTTAGTAAAGCAAATATATCTTTGCGGTGCAAACATTAAATATGTTTTGGGTTTAATGACTATTTTACTTAGCATTTTTTTTCAGTTTTGAAAGTATTCAAAAATTAAAAAAATAAAAAAAATTTTTTTTTCAAATTTATTTAAGTTTTTCTGAATGGCCTGAATATTATATTACATGATCTTTGAATGTTTCTTATTAATCTTTGAATGTTTCTGCTTCAACATTTTTATATATTTTCTTGTTTAAAGATAGTTTGTTTTCTTGCATAATTTTCATATTACTATAAGAATAATAATCTATCTGCATCTGTGATAAATAATTGATTTGCATTTACCTTGGGTTGTATTTTCAAAATAATTGAACTTTTTTTAGATATTAATTGAATAAATTTTTTAGGTTTATTTTTAGTTTTCTTTAAATTTGATTAAATAAAGAATGTACACTAAAATTTTCTACTTTCAATTAATATAAACCTTGAAATGATTGCATGGAACTTAGTAGTACTTATGCATTTCACAATAAATTTTTATGGATAAAATCACAATTTGCCATTGTGATTTTTGCACAATAACAAAAAGCATATTAGCAGTGTTCCCCCCCCAACAATTATGTTCTTAATTATGTATGAATCTTTTAAATTTGACTTGCAATTCAACTGCCTTGTGCTGATTATATTTTAAAAAATAATTTTCCACTATTAACACTAACTTAATAATGTATTGTTATTCATTTATCATGTGCTGATTATATTTTAAAAAATAGTAGTCACTATTAACAACGTTATTTGTTCTTGAGCTTATAATTGACATTTTTCTTTGAAAAATTATAATACAATTTTGTGAATAATCTGTAAAATAAGACATGTATCTAATAAATACCTTAGATTCTACTTAAAAATAACTTATATATATTAGTTTAAAATTATTCAATTTGCTTTAGATAAGAACTAGAAGGATATCTTATAGAAACAATTTTAATTCTGGTTAATTCAGCCCTGATAGATGATCTAATAAATATTTATGACTAGCTTTTACCTGCGACTTCGTATGCATGGAAAAGCACATAACTGACCTAAAAACAAATTATTTACAGTGCGTACCTGAAATACAGCAAAGCCGAAAATCAAGTCCGCAGTTTTTTTAAATAGCCACAACAGTATTATATACACATTTTTTAGACTTTAATTTAAATGAAAACACAGTTGTCAACAATTACAACATACTGTACATGCGGAAATTTCCAACGCCAATTGGGGCAACTCAGATGCGTGAATTTTCTACACCAGTTGGGGTAACGCAATACAGATTAGAAATTTTTAATTTCTTTTATTCTGTTTTATTTTTATTCAAAAGTACTTCAGAAGGAATCGACAAATTAAAATCGATTAATTAGCAATGTTTAATTTTAGATGTATGAAACACTAAGAAAATAAACAGAATCGTTTGAAATAATCGGTCGAAAACATGTTAAGCCTAATCTCATTAGTGTGAAAACAAACAAACGAACTGAAGTTTTACTCTTCTGGTGGCGGGGAAATAAAGATTTTTTGAGGAAAAGTAAAAAAAGTGTCGTTTTTACTATTTTCTTCGCACTTTTTCCTTTTATTTTCTTCTCTCTATAAGGACCTTTCTCGTGCCTTAACAAAAATATTAAAAATAAATAAATAAATAAAGCCGAATTATTCGAGCCGTTTTTGAGTTTTGCGCTTAGCAACACATTTGGCGATTCATCTTTATACCGATGATCGGAAATAATAGTTGTATCTCACTTATGAAAGTTAAATGATACTTGCAATTCAAAGTAATTTTTTAAAATTTAGAATTTAGATAATTTAATTTTAATTTTTTTGCTTCTGCTTTTGAAATATTTCAAATATTAATATAACTTATTAATCGTTTTATATATTATATTTGGTTTATTTGGTTCATATTCGATTTGATTATTTAAGAAAACTGAACTCCGATTTATATATATATTTTCTTTGAAAACAAATATTAGAGTTTTGAACTAAATTATTTTTTTCATTGGAAAATATGAAAATTATTTTTATGTTTAATAATATTTCTCTAATAATAATTAAAATTCATTCTTTAAATTAAACTGCCTTTTATGTAACTTGGTCAATATTGCCTGTCCTTTACTTCTCGGTGGATTGAGGTTTTTTGTGTGTTTTCGATGAAAATACTTTAATTTTTAAAAGCTTGATTATCAGACAAATATTAATGATATTGTAATTTTGTTTATTTCCAATAACGCCAGTGGATTTTGAAAATTGAAAGCTAAAATTCTCAGGATTAAAAAGAAGAAAATAATCTAGAAGCGAATTCTATTATTTAAGACAATGTTACTATTGCATATTTAAAACCTATTCAAATACAAATCAGTTTTTAACTTTTAATACATATTTTGCAAATTCAACGAATTTTGAACAGTTCAATTTATTTCTTACAATTGTTTTTATGTTTAAAGAGCGTCTTGTATGGTCAGAAAAGTATTGTGTTCCTACAGTAAAGTAAATATTATGAATGTATTGAGACAAGTTACAGCGCCCTAGCGGTGAAATAAAGAAGTTATAAGACGACTAAAAACGTAAAGGAGGTTAGTCAAAAAGTCCGATTAGAGAAATAAATACAATATCCTTACAAAAACGCTGGAAAAGATTTATAGTTATCTGAAAATTGGCAGAGATATTTGTACTTAAAAAATGAATTGTTATGAATTTGTTATAACTTTAAAAAAAACGTCCATCCAAAAACTGAAAAATTTATTCTCCGATATTAGACATTTTTTATTTTTTGAGTTAAGTAATACCGAAGAAAAAATTTAAGTATAAAAAACATTAAAAACAAATAATA
>JAOUZG010015602.1:2547667-2576534 GCA_026289955.1 Argiope argentata | reverse complement strand
TCATCCACTACAAGTTTAAAAAAATGTACTTGAACTTGAGTGGATGAATAAAAAGCATTTCATTAACGATTGAAAATTTGAACAAGATCTGTTTAAAAAACCGTTTGAACCATTCTGTATAAAAAGATAACTCAAAAATACTTTGGGTTTGACGATTGAAATTTTATATGCTGTTTTTACACCAAATTTGTACCAATTTGAGCAGCCGATTTACACCAATTTGAGCAGCCGATTTATATTTGGCTTCCTCTGGACGAATTTGAGCAAAATTCGTCCAGAGGAAGCCAAATATAAATCGGCTGCTCAAATATAAGTTAACATGAAAAGTTAAAACCATGAGAGCGCTAGATGGATAAAATTCGTTACGGAGAATTAATATCTTTAGATACGATAATTTATAAATGAGATTCTTTAAATACATCAAATTTGGTATGGAATTTTTTGACTAACTGTGTTGTTTTGAGTCAATATTTTTTCTTCAAAAGGTTAGGAAAAGTGCATTTAAACACAAATTCGGTTTTTAGATTCTATAAACTGTATGCCAATAATCGCTAAAAAATTATCAGGCAGGGGATGACAGATTCTGTAAAAATGCTAAATTCAAGTCAAAGGTAATATTTCGTTATAATTGTACACCAGTGCTATGCAAAGCGTTTACGGAATAACATCTTTATTGCGAGATTGTTTAGGGGAAACTCTTCCCTTCTGGTTCAAGTAAGGAAAAGTTTATAATTTTAATCGGAAATATCTCTGTCGATTTTCAGATATTCCATGAAGCTTTTCCTGTTTTCTTATCATGCTATAGCGTACATTTTTCTAGTAGAATGTTTTGGCTGATTGTTTTCATTTTTTTGTGGCTACAATTGTAGCTCTTTGTCAAATTTTGGCTCCAATCAGTTGGAAAATAAATAAATAAGCCGATTAAAATACTTATTTGGTTTCCTGTCACTTTCGTATTATCGGCATTCGAATGCTTATCGTCCTCTCCCTCCATCCCAAAGCATCAAAGGTAACTTTATCGGCTTATATGTAACTATTATTAGAGAAAGCTTTTAACCATTTAAATTGATTGCTTCCTATAAATAAGGCCACCCCAATATAAGTATGCTTCTGTAGCGTTAGCTTGTAAGCCAGATAACATCTACGATACTGAAGTCGACTTTTGTATTATGGTCCTGTTACTCGGCTACTGGACCTAGCGTCGCAGGTTCGTACCGCGACCTTCAATCGCTACACTTCCACGGCAGAATGCTACAAAAATGTATTCGAAATAACATCAAGAATTAGTTTATTTTTTAATCATTGACCATATGATTTTTTCACGTTTTTAAATTCGGTCTTTCTATGGAGTATATGATGCATTTTTTTTACATTGGTTAATTTTATGCTGAAACCAGCTTCCAAATAATTAAATAAATAGAAAAGGAAACTCGTTCTTCAGTCAACTCTCCCAAAGGACTGCCACTTCATGCATAAAATTGCCAGGCTCAACAGCCTAGTCTTGCATAGAAGAGGTTGCGTGTTCGTAACATTACATTTACTTCTACTGATATGATTTGTTTAACAAAAGACGCAGGGAATTCTAGCAATTCTGTGTATAGCAAATTATTTCCCCCTCCCACACATCCTGTCTTAATGTCTAGGAGGACCTACTGTTAAACTTGGATAAGCTGGTTAAGCTGGTAAACTTGGATAGTTCGTCTTTGGGGCAATTCGATGCTTCTTTCAGTTTGCAACATTTTTGATAAAGGGGTCCGAAATATATAGACCCTAACGGATTTTTGTCTGGGAAATGCAATTAAGAAATCTCTAAATATTTATTACATAAATCAAGGATGCACAACCTATGGCCCGAGGGCCAAAATCGGTCCGCGTAGCCTTTGAAGTTGGCCCGCAAATGTTGTTAATAAAATAAAACTAATTTTAAATGAAATTAGACTTTTTCAAATAAACAGGGGGGAGGGAAATCGGATACGAAAACGATTCTACATCAGAATAAATAATTTTCAGTTGTTCATTAGGTTTATTTACTTTTTATTACGTGGCTTTTCAGTTTGTTCCCTTCATGGCTACCTGCGAGTACGAGTTTTCGTATAGGAGAATTTCGCTGACGTGAAAAATTTCCAAGCATGAAAATGTAGTATAAGGATCAAATTCAAATCTTGGGCAAAGCATTTGATGATTAGTTTTCAGATTTTGAAAAGTGCCAAACAAAAATTGATTTTTTTCCCATTTTCTGTTGAGGTAAATCTAGTGTATGAGAGTATTCAGTTAGCCTTAATTGATTTACAGAATTCCGATTTTAAAAAAGCCAGTTTAAAGAAAAATCGATATTAGAATTTTATAAACATTTACCCGAGGAATTTTTGTGCTTAAAGTAAAATGCAGCAGCATGTGCAATTTTCTCTTACAGCAATTACATTTGTGAGCAAACTTTCTCACTAATGAATTTAAACAAATCAAAAGTAAGAAATAGCATCGTAGATTAGAGATTCTTTCTGCTATTCTATTTCTTATTTTGTTCTGCATATTGCTACAACCAATCTTAAGTTCAACATAAAATCAATAACTTCAAATATTCAGTCCCAGCCATCTCATTAATTTTTTCTAATCCTGATTATTAATTTTTTTCTCAAAATTTAAATTGTGTTCTCTGTATAGTTAGCAAAAAATTTTCCTCTGTTATTCTATTTCAAGTTTGCCACCTTTTTTTGGAGGTAAAGTATTTCAATCATAGCAATGATGTTTGTGTTTCATTTCTGCATTTATTTTTTTGCATAATGTGTGCATGAGTAAAATAAGTAAAGTAATGATTGTAATTCTTGCTTATTGCTACAAAAAAACCATGTTTTCATGTTTATAACATTTTTTAACATTCACGTGCTGCTTTGGCCCTCGACATGACCCTTTTTCATATTTTGGCCGCTCATCCTGAAAAGAATGTGCATCCCTGACATAAATAAATTGAACTGCTACCAATAGTAGTAGGATAGGACTGCTGTTTTGAAGAAAACATTTCCATTTCAATATTGAAAGTGATTTAAAACGGAAAAAAATTCTTCGAGATGTGCCTACAATGACTTCTAAAAATCGATCTTTAAAAATATGCGTTTAAGTATTATTGTTATTTTGTAACTTCGTTGATTCGAATGTTTTTAATTCTAATTTGTGGGCAATTAGAATTATTCTCTGACTCTTCGACTTTCCTATTATTGTAATATTGAAATATCGTCTGTGTAAGACGAATTTATTTTTATTTTTGACTGTGTAGTAATAGTCAAAAAATTCGAACTTGAGATTCTGATGAATTTTTAGGTTTCACCTCTCCCCGAGTTCAAAAAATGTATTTTTGAAAAATGTCTGTCTGAGACAAAGATAACTCAAAAACTGTTTGAGCTACACGGTTGAAATTTAATATTCGATCTTTACATCAAGGTTGAAGATTTCTTTTAAATTTTGAGTAAAATCTGTCCAGAAGTCTGGCTGTTCGAATAAGTTAACACGATAATTGTACTGGTTGTCTTTCTAGTTGTGAATTTGAAAGGGAAATAAAAAATTCTGTATAAAAATTATAATTCTCGAATGTATCTTATAATGAGTAATGAGTAAAACGTTTGGAACAATTAAAATATAAAAAATCTTATTTCTTCACAAATAAAGGTGCTTTTGAAAATATTTTCAAAATTAAACTTATGGCATATTCAGGTTGTAATTTGGTACATTTATCTGAGAGTATGTGAGAAAATTCCGGATTTTCCTGGTTTAAAAATATAATAAATTAAGAATTAATCGAAATTTTGGCATACATTTGCATAATTTCTGAAAATTTTGCTGCAAAAAATGATAATTGCATCATCTTAAAATTACCAAAAATCATCCATTCAATAATCGCATTTTTTTTCGTCTTATAATTTTTTTCTATTTTTAATCAGTTAAATTTTTTTAAATCGCATTTTACAGAATTATATTTCATTCCGTTTTTTCCCCATTGCTATTGATTAAAATTGAGGTAATTTACTTCAAAATTTAACAATAGTAAAAAAAAGTTAAAGTGTGCCCATTTATTTAAAAAAATACAGCTGTTCTGCGCTATGATATAAATGAACGTATAAACATATCGATAGAAGTTTAGAAGAAACGCATAGCGCAATGAATAATTAGATGTAAGGCTTCAAAAATAATATTAAAAAAATCGAAAATAAAATTAATAAAAAAAACCAAACGATAATTTGTGCGCGAGATTAATTATTTAAAAGTAAGAAATCATAAACTGGAAGATGACGTCATTTCATAGAAACCACAAACAAAAAGCAATTGATAATAAATTTAATTTAATATTTCAAACAATAGTGGCAAAACCAACTTTAGATGTCATGGGTCAGGTGACTCGCTATCTACCAATAACAAAATGAATATTTCTTGCCTTCAAATTTTCGAGATATCAAAGCAACACCATGTTCTCACTTGATAATAATTTGTCTATTAAAATTTGATGTTTAAAAATATTTTTCTGAGATATAATTCTACAAAATATTTAAATGAAACTTTTGGTAATTATTAGTTGCAATTTGTAACTAAAAGCGGCTTATTATAAAAGATAAATAATTCTTTATGAAAGTCGAATGGATATTGCATGTTATTTAGTGTATGGCGATATCATCAATAACACAGACTAGAGACAACTAGAACAAATTTTTATCTTTGATATATATAGATTTGCATTTCCATAACAAAATTCGTTTAAACAAACAAAACAGAATAGAACATCATTATCCGCATATAATATGAAGATGAGAAATATAACAACACGGCATACGCTCTTATATACATATTCATGGCAAAAAGAACATGGACACAATTTTTTCCTCGATAGCTGCCATAGAAACAGCAAAATGGAATCACAGCATCACAAGCGTTCAGTCACGGCTACAAGGTTAGAAAAAGGTGTTAAGGTCGATATTCAGAGCTTTTTATAAAAGTTTGATCTAAGCCATGTGGTTTTATTCATACGTTTCTAGAATATTTATTCGGTAAGGACGCAATGGGAAGTTCTTTGATGCAAGCATAGCTTTATTTGAAGCCACAATGCATTATATACTGAAAGTCTACAAAGGTAAAATTTTGATTTTTCAAAAATCTGTTTAAATCTTAACAGTTTTGTCAAAAAATAAAATGGGTAATTTGGGAAGAAAAGGGAAATTTAGCATATAAAAGGGATTTTATGATATGGAATTTTTTACGCGGACATTTCGTAATAGATAAATATTTAATTTTATAAATAGTATTAATAATATAATGCTATAAATAGTAATGCTTTAGAAAAATTGAAATATTTCATTTCATTTCTATTAATTCATAATTTTTTATTCACTCATAATTTTTATGAACATAGCACTATCAAGTTGATTTTTTCTGACCGAAGAAAACATTATCTCATTTATTATAAATATTCCTTATTGTAATTTTTCTTTTTTTTGAAAAAAATAATTTTACGAATTCTTCTTATTATAATTTTATTTTTCGGTGACTTCTTTTTAAAAATTCTTTTTATTCTTTTTAACATTTAAAAAGAAATTAATGGAACAGGGAGAAGAAGAGAACATAGAACAGTGTATTATGGAGCAAAAGCTTGCGAACGCCGAATTATAAAGTTTTTAAACATTCAAATAATTTTTCAAGAATATTTGCTGAATTTTTAAATTAATTTTTAGTTTTCAAAAACCTACACAAATTTTTAAAAAGCGAATTTATTGTACAACAGTAAAGACGTATGCAATTAAACATAAGCTGTAAATGATATCTTGATTAATCATCACTAGGTACATGTGTTTAGCTTTGAAATAAGTAAAATAATACAAATTCTAAATTGAAGAAAAATATACTATAAAACGAAAATTCGATTCTTGTGTTTTGAAAGCTAGAAAGTTCAAACATTGATTCTTATTCTTATAGTTTTCAATGAATTTAATTCTTGCTAAAATCAGAAGAATAATTTTTTTTCACAAAAGTTTTATTGTTTTAAGATTTTTCTGCTCCTAAATATTACTGTTACTGTTCGAATAAATTTATTTCAGGCTATACATGTACGAATTAAAATATTTAGCTATTTGGTACAACATAATTATTTTGTAAATCATTTATTGATTTATAATGATTAAAACAGTTTTAAAATATTCATTTAATATTACTAAAATGCTTAACATTATCTAATTCAAAATCCATTTGTGATTATCCTGTTCTGTGAAGCATATAAAATGTAAAATAGTTTATATGAATAGTGTAAAAAGTTGGTTTGGCATCTTATGTTGAATAGTTTGATATGACCTCATTCTTTTTGATTAGGTAGATAAAATTAATTCACAGGATATTTTGATTACTTTTTGGGACCTGCCTCTTCCAAATGTATTACATTTTTGTCTTCAGGCTTTATCAAATTTGGAAACTGTTGATAGGAGGGAAAAAATTATTTTTCATTAATAATTATTAAGGTGAAAAAGATTTTCTTTATGAATAATTTAATATAGCTGATAAAAACTTCTTTTGTTTGAATTTTATCACCAATATTTTATTAAAATCATAAAATATATGCAACACAAACTTCTCTTGGTTTTTGCAGCTGCTGTTTTGCTTTGCAGCTGCTTACATCGAATAATCGATGCAGAGTTGTTGTTTTCTATTATTAATTTTTTTCAACAACGATACAAAAAATCGTCTCATAAATAATAGAAAAGAAAAATGATTTGAATTATTTATATTCGATATGCAGTTTTTTTTATTGATGTATAACATTTTACTATCAATATTGGACGTTGAAAAAAAAACTTTAATTATACGTACTTATTTTTCTTTGTAAAATAATGTTCTTAAAGTATTTTATTTGAAGTACATGTTTTAGTAATTTCATTAGACAATTAGAATAAAAATAGACGAATCATCAGCAATTGTTATAAAGACGAGAATATAACACTATTTTGTAAAATTGGTGTTATTGGAATATGGTTTTGAGGAATGTTATTCAAAATTGTGAAATGAATTGTCAAACATCTTTTACACACATTTTCAACGAACAAATGCCTTATCAATTTAATGACGATCAGTAATGGCTTATATACATTTGTAATTTCTAAATTTAACCTTTTTATAAATAAAATTCTTAGCAAATCGAACTCATTTATTTTAATCTTTACACGTTTGGGCTTTTTAACGAAATGAAATGGGATGGTATTTATTATCAAATAATGGATACTTTTGGAGTCTATTATATAATAAATCTGTAGTAATCAAACAGTATTAATTCAGATAAATCATAATTTATCCATACCTTTATATAGTATGATGGTATTTACATTAAGAAGAAGGGAGCATTGTTCTGATTAATTAAAATAAGGATAAAATAGAAGATGGAAAAGATTCATTCAAATCTTCATCATAAAATCCATAAATATTCGGATTTGTACTGGAAAGGAGACGTAAGTAAAGTCTATAAATACTTGTATAATTATGTTATTTTGCAATATGGGGTTAAAAGTACATAAATCTAGAACAAAAATGTATTAAATTATGTAATATTTTACATGTAGATATAAAATTTAATCCTAGATATTGTAAATATTTACTGTAGATATAATTAGAATTTTTGTTGCGAAATAAATGTAAGAAAAATTCTAGATATTTTTAAAGAAATCTTATTTATAAAAAATTATTGAGAATTAGGGAGAAAAAAAAAACTGCCCTCAAAACTATAAACATGCATACATAAAAAAACAAGATATTTTATATATAAAATTTTTAAATAGAAAATTCAATGTTTTTTAGGGGAAAAACAATCACATATTATTAGAAATTAAGATATTAATTAATCTTCATATCAAGCATGCAAAAAGATTTTTTTTTTGTTTTGGTTACCAGATTTTTTAAAAATTTATTCATTACTGTGTATCAGATACTTCGGGAAATTGTATATATTAGTAAATTTTCTAAATAAGGAAGGTTTTAAAAAATATATTTTCTTGATAGAAAGGAGAAATATAGGATGTGGCTAATTGGTAGAAAATATAATTTTTTAAAAATAAGTTGGCGATTTCATTTTAAGCTCGTGTAATATAGCTGTAGAGTTTCGAAAATAAAACTCATATGGCAATCGTTTTATAGCCAAACGATAAAATATGCGATAACGAAATGTTTTAAAAATTTACAGAACTAAATCCTATTATAGGAATTTGTTATTAGGAGTAAAGTAATTAGGAATCTTCTTATGAAATGAAAATAAAGAATATGAAAAGAAAAGTACTCGAGTAAAGATAAGTATATACTATTTACTTATATTTTCAATTGTATGAACACGAATATATTTTCGCTGGTTTTTTATTGTTATTGGTTGTTTATTTTTATTGTTAATTAATTCTGTGTTAGAGAAAAATTGACAGAATGCAGTATTCATTAGCAATAACAAAATATAAATAAGAATAAAATTGTAATATAATATTACGTTTTATTAAAATAATTTTTAATATTCCAAAATTATTTCTATTAATTTGATTTGATGAAAAGGTTTTGAGTTAGGAACCTTTAAAATAAGTTGTATGCAGAAATGATCAGTTGTATAACATGACTCGAATAAATGTATTTTGCAAGACAATATAAATATATTATCAAAAATGCATTAAATAAAGCAAAATTATATTGCTTATTATAAATAATTTGACAATGCACTCCTAAACTAAGAATTATTATTAATATGCATTGTCATACAAATTTCTTGTGCAATATATATGATTTTTTTAGTATTGCTCTATAATTAAATAGAGGAGTTTTGTTGTCACGTATGTTAAATACTGAGCTTAGACAAAAACCAAATATTCTTAGCTTTCTAAGATTCTAGTAAAATAAAATTTGTGTTTTAGACATAGAATGCATTTTAGCCTTAATACAGTTATAATGAACTTCTCGAATATTACCAAGAGCCTTTTAATCATAACATCTGTTAACTAGTATTATTTTATTTGAAAATAAGGATAAAGAATAAAAAATAGTAACAATTGTTAAGCAAACGATTTTTTTCCATGCTGAAAAATTCGTATTCGTGATCTTGATTTTCAATTATATAAATATTCAGTTGTTATCAGGTTTTTTTAAATTTTCGTTGTTTATCTATTATTTGATTTCAAAATAATTCATACTTACGACATAAGTTCTTAAAAAATTAAGAATTAACAGTGATTTTTTAAAATTAAAATAATAATGATTTTTGAAAATGAGTTAATTATTATTTAAATGATTTTTTAGGATCAATAATATATTTTAATTTAAAATAAAAAATGATTTCAAATATATTGGGAAAAATCTAAATAGTTTAATATTTCCCGCTTTTTTCTATATTTATTGCAATTACCGTTATATTGCCATACAAGCTATTATGTTCGAAACTCTTAGATACCAGCACCAGAGTGTTTTCTTGCTTTTTATAATTATAATTCCCAGACACTCTAGTGTGGTTTCTGAATTATTGATATGTTTTGATATCACACGTACACACTCAGTAGACTTTCTGGGGACATAGCTGTAAGCATTTTCTGTGAAACATTCATGGTGGACCAGACATTTATTTTGTAATAAAATTTAGCAAATATTTAAAAATGAAATTAAGATACTGTTTTAAAATTATTATTCGGAAAGATATGAATTTTTAATTTGTCTTTGTTCGCATTTGGATTTTTTTCTTTACGAGTTTACTTGTATAAAAATGTTATTTTATTTAATACTGTTTCGAAAATATGTTTTATCTCTAAAGTATATAATGACGTACCGAATTTTCAAACATATCTACTATTTTCAACTTGGCTGCATTTGGTGCCAACATTTATACTTGGCGACATCTGTTGCCAGTTCAACGTATACATAAGTCAGAAATAACGGAAAAAAATTAATATAAAATGTCTGATCCTGCATGAGGTGACTGGCGAGGTATAAAAGGATTAATGTGGTAAAAGCGCGCAAAATTGCTAAAAAATAACTTTTTAAAAGAGGATGGCAGGTGCATGTTTTGCTTTTTGCTAAGGCTTAACTGAAAGCTTGTGATGCCGTGATTAGAATCATTGAGATATCGATATTATTTAAAGCACCATTTCCTAACATATATCATCGATGAAAAATATCCAGTTTTGTTCCAGTGTGTTTAGATGGTTGAAAGAGGTATCGGATTCTTGAACACTTGGAGACTATTTAGAACAATCGGTTTCTTTTTCTCTCAGGAAAGAGCTTGGTATTGGTCTTAAAATTTGTATTAAGTAAATCTTTTGGCTAAAGTCTGCATTAAATTGTTCATCAAAATTTAAGAGACTATTTTCCATATGTAGTGCTTATAAAATTTTAAATGAAATTTCTTAAATTGCTTGATTTTATTAATGTTCAGATTTTTTCTCATTAAAATAAAAATAAAGCGTGAAATATTTGATTGTTTATTTTTATAATTATATAACAGGTGTATATTTATATGTTGGTTCATTATTTTTTTTTATTCGTAGACCAATTTTAAATTAATTCAAGAAAGTTTAAGTTATTTCATTGATACGCATGCTTTCTTGAAACAGTTTTAGCAACTGACGCTGTGCTGTAATTTTATATTTCGAATTCATATTGAGGCAATGTTTAAAAAGTTTGCTGTTTTATATATAAAAAAATATTCTGTTTTAATTGCTGTTCGGTTAACAAAAAGGAAATATTTCGAAGTTTTCCATTAAAAAATAAAAATACAATTAAATTTCACTCTAATATAAAAACGTATTGAGTTTTGTGTAATTTACTAAGAGCCGTTCTGTTTTAAATCAATAAAGCATTGTTAACAATCTAGAAAAAAACAGCGCAATAAGTTATCATTTAGAGAAGTTCTCTAAATTATATTCAGTTTGCGAAGGATGAAACCGAAAAATATCTTTTCAACTGCTCAGTAACATAGATAATAATTTTTTTTCTAAGAAATATCTCGGAAAAGAAACTATTAAGTTGAATACTTACAAAAAATACGCTTAACATGGCTGAGTAGTTCGCTATTAAAAATAAAACTTTTCTGTGCTACTGTATACAGAATAATTAACCTTCGGCATTTTTATCTCTGCGGCATCTGTTCATTGATAGATATAGAAATATGCGAGATTCCACTTCGCTTTTGAATGACGGAATATGGTTTTTTTTTACATTTCTTAGAATTATAGAAACAATTCAATGAAATAAGATATCTATCACTTAAAATATTCTGTTAACAATTTTTAATACTACTTTTATTCGTGTAGAAATCCCATAACTTTTCCCGAGCTAACGTAGGCCATTTCTCTTTAGCTAGGTCAGCTTGAATTGTCATTAACTATAGATTTTGGTAGACAGGTGACAACACATAACTTTTCCACCCAGACTTTTTTTTTTTGAAATCCAATTTAATCTATTTGCATCCTTAAGTGAAATAATCCGCTTATCTTCTATGGAATAACTCATCTTTGGTTGGTAAAATCTAATTATCAAACGGGCAAAGTGTCTAAAGGTCAAAACTTTTACGATATTTTCAGAATAGTTTAATTTTTTTTACTTTCATTTGATTTAAAAAGCACTTGTTTACTTACTTTATTAAATTGAAATCGAATATTATTATTTTTTAAATTTCAGAGGACATTTCTTTTTGCACTTGATTAAATGGCTGAAAAAGTCAACAGCCATGGGAAGCTTAAAATGAAAATATTTGTACTGTGCCAACAAAAATTTAGTAAACTTTGACCATTTTGTTTTATACGAAAGTCTCTGAAACTAGCTCTTATGAAGAGCCCGCAATTAAATTTAGCATAATATTTTTTATTTATAGATATTGCTTTGGAATATCTGGATTTGCAAAGTTGGCGATGAAACTTGCATTGCCTAATAATGCATGCTTAAGAGGTTCAATAGTTTAATTTGATCTTAATGTAATAATAACTGAACATCATTACGAGTTTGTTATTCCTTGGTAGGAGATAACTGGCAGTCATTATGGGTGGATTACCACTTAATGGCTTATGCTTATTGGATGCAAATGGTTTATAGTTGAGATTATTGCTATTCAGGGGCGATTTACCTCTTTCAACCATCACACTCTAGAGAAGGATGACACAGATAATTTAAGTAGTTGAATACTACAATTGCAACAACACCAACGCACATCGAAAGAGCATTCTACGAAACCAGAGATGGATCTGAATTCCCACATAGACAGAAATCGACAAGAATACATTGAGAGCATGAGCAAACCCATCGAAAAATGACAAAGTGAAATTCTTGCAACAAAATCGGCATGCTGTTGGGTGAAACTTGGAACTAAATACGAAGACATGAAGTAGAGTGAGATCCGCCATTTCGTCTAAATCGCTTATCTCTCGATGAAGATTACCATCATAATTTTCTTGTTTAGATGAAAACGAATCAAGTCGAAACCACACAGAGAGATACATGTATTACGATTGCGAATTTTCACGAAAAAAGATCCAGTTACTTGGGTCCTTCACTTTCTTGTACTGATGTCGCCATCTTGGTAACTGTATTCACCACATTCTTATCTGTATTCTTTTACATTTGTGTGTATGAACATATCTGATGCGTAAAGTCTGTTCGATAATATTTTTTTTTTGATTATATTCTTGTGCATATCAATGAAAATCAAAAGGGGAAAAGGTATAGTTGGCTTTATTTCAACCAGCTTTCAGATGGCATAATTTTGACTTTTTCTTTTTCTTAACAATAAGAAAAATATGAACAGAAATTTGTTGTATTGATGCGATATTTATTGTATTATCTTATTTTTCTCTTCCTAAACCATGATTTTTTTTTGTATTTTTATAATTTCATTATCTTTTTTTTTCAATGTCTTGGTCATCCATATTTGTGCGTCCCTATTACTGTGACACTGGTTTTGTTAAATTGGCAAAGGGAAATTTTCTGCTTTTCGAATCATTACTCAACTAATTCGAATTTTTCTTAAAAACAGATATATTCTACCCTAGCGCAACCGCAGTGAACATACGCATCGTAATGGAACACGAGACGCGAGTTCTTCATATCACAGAAAATCTCTTTTTGATCACACATCTATGCGAAACAGAGATACTAATACTTCTAATCTTTCTCGCCAACATTTCCTTAGAGTTCTTTTCTTCGTCTTGCAGCAGAAAACCTTTGCCCGTGGATTCCCAAACTAATAGTCCTTCCAGAGACGACTGTCCATCAATCATACTGAGGTAATATTCATCTTACGTCTAGCAAACCATAATTCTTGTGGACCATCTGCTATCATGGACTTCAACGGAAAGAATAACGATGAAGTCCATTAATTCGATCAAGTCCATGTATGTATGTATATATATATATAAAAATCATATACTTTCTTCGCATCACGTCTAAAGTGAAGACAGATAAGTTTCTCAAACAAAAGCATCCATCTCCGGTCCAAAACAAACGTAGGTATTATTTTTGTGGTTAAACAAGAGAACATAAACCAACATTCTCTCAGCGATTTCCCCAGCTGAAAACAACAAAAGGAATTCCGTTTTATGTATATATTTTTTCTTCCCGTTCTTCCAGAAAAAGAAATTTAAGAGTAGTTTGAACGCTATTATTTTCTTTGTTAGTAGAGGTCCCTGGCACCTTGCATGTACGTGTCTCTCGCAGGAGGTTGAGCCAGTTCTTCGCGTGTGTCGATGACTGTCGTTGTTGCACCATAGGAGGGCTGCTTGACATCGCTCAGAGAGGTCGTGACGTCCCCGTTCTCGTTGGCGAAGACGTTCTCCAGGGGATTCCAGGAGGGGCCTTCGTCGGGATTGTCTTCGTCTGGCGGTTCGGCCCAAGGCTGCTTCTCCCCGGAAGCGAATATACCGTAAAAGATGACACCTGCGAAGTGGATGACACTTGCAATGAGGAAAACCCTTTGCCATTCATCCGGAGTCTGTAAGAAAGGATGTGTCGTTAGTAATCAGTAAATGCAATCTACCAGTATATTGCTTTAAAAAATATATTTTTACTAGCCGCCTTGTGCGATCACGCTGGTTCACGCGTATTAATATTCACTGAAATTTTCAATTAAATATAAATTTATCTCTTTAAGTTTCTTCGGAAAACTGACTTTAAAGTTAAAATTTTGATAGTCATATAACTCGTGTTATTAAAGACTCTTCACGCCGTTCTGTCGTTTGAAATAAGTTTTATGAGAGATGAGAAATACGTGAGTTTTAAATTAAAGCCAGTGTGATTAAACCTCAATTAATACAAAGTACGTTTTAATAAAATACGAGTACAGAAACCAGAAATGTTCGGTATACAAATCTTAAGTTCACTGCAGATTAATTTTAATCTTAATTTTTTTACATTACTTGTTAGTTTTACCTTAAAAAGGATTTAAATGATGTAAACAATAATATTTTATTTTGTCGATAAATATTTCTAAATAATTATGATATCGAAATTTTATATAGTTCTTTGGTCTTAAGAAATCATATTCTGCGAACTGTTCTTGCTGCGCCAACTTTTAAATAAATAAATTTAAAAAAAACTTTTTCATCTTCTTTGATCAAAGATTATGAAGAGATAATTCTGAAGTTTTGAGTATTATAATGTCAGAAAAAACCTTTGGTAAATAAGCCTTGAGCAAACTCAGTCGTAGTTTTCAAAATGTAAACATTCTTTTTTTAGGCGTTAGAGAACATTTAAAATCTATTTCTGATCGCTTAGTATTTATATATTTGAAAAGGATGCTTTCATTTAAATGAAATGAGAAATATTTAAATACGAAACTCTTTTCACTGAATAGCTTTTATATCTATGTATCAGCGAAATTTTACAACGGTATCTTGCCTCTGGTTAAATATATATAAAGGATTCATAAGAAACTGAATGGAAAATGTTATCTGTCATGTAAAGAAACTAATTTATTTCTGTTACCCGAAATTAGAGCCAAATGGATATTTTGAGGGATATATTTACAGCTCGATGCTGTTGGGAATCGAAACAGAAAACTCATTCACGGATATTTTTTAGTTAAAATGGATGTGCAATCATAAATTTGCATTCGATTTTATATTAAATTAACAATAATGACACATTCGCAACTCTCAGATTAGCTATAAGAACCTGATATAACTTGTGTCGATAAGATACCAATATTGGAAAATGACGATAAAACCGAAATTTTATCAAAGATTTATTATTATGTGAGAACATGATGTTGATTTGGTTAGGAGGTTTTGTTGTCCCCGAAATTTAAAGACAAGAAATATTCGTTTTTTCATTGGTATATAGCGAGTCACTTGACCATGACATCTAAAATTGGTTTTGTCAGTATTGTTTGAGATATTAAATTAAATTTATCATCAATTGCTTTTTGATTGTCGTTCCTATGAAATGACGTCTTCTTCCAGTTTTTTTTCCCAAAATTCTTACTTTAAATAATTAATCTCGCGTTTAGAAGATTATCGTTTTTTTAAAATTCTTTTTCTGTTTTAATTATCGCAATTTTGTAAAGGGCTACTTATTACCATGATGTTGTTTTGGCTATGGGGTATTGAGGTGTCTCCGACAAAAACGTAATCAATGAATTGTTCGGAAAATATAATCTAAATCTGTTAACAGACATTTAGCAGACGATTTCTTTTCAGACAATTTATAATTGCTACTATTTTTATTTCAATTAAAGTATTTTATCTTAAAATCGGTCAATCTGCAAAACTTTATTTGCCAGCTAGATAAATTGAAAATGAAAGTTAAAAAAAAATAACCATTTGAAAGAGAAAGAGAGGGGTCTCAATTTTGTCAAACCGTTGATGACTTAATGACTTAATTAATTAAGACAAATAATCACTTAAAAAGTAATCATCTCACACGATAACTTGAATTTCGCAACCGTAGATTTCATTTACTTTTTAAAAATTATAATAATTATTATTTATAGTTATCGTATGTATGATGTGTTTTAGGTTAAAATGTGCATGTAAGTACAGCTTGGAAATTTAGATGATAAAATTCTCGCTCATGTTTTTTCTTATTACAGGACTATGAATGCACAGGGTCTGTCCTAGCTCAGTTCCTAGCTTAACTTCTAAAGGGAACGCTGATCTAACTGAAAGGAAATAGAATGCTGAATGCCGGCGTCCTGCCATTGGAGTAAAGTGGCTCCCCCTGATATGGACGTCACAGATTAGAGTCCCGGTTCGGGCATGATTGTTTTTCTTTTGGGTTCTATCTTTGAGGTGTATAAATGTGCCCCCTGTAAAAAGAATTTGTGCTAGTGAATGCGACGCATGAAGTAGATAGGTCGTATTTTTGGCCATAGTTGGCGTTACTGAACAAACAAGCGACGCTCACCTGTAAAATGCCATAAATCACATACTGAATTCAGACTATCGTATAAAAAATGCGTGCATAAAAAAATCTTTTAAGTCTGTGTATGTCTAAAGTCTTTTTTCTTGGAGATCTATGAACCTTCACCACAATGAATTAAATTTTTTTTTTACCTATAATGTATAGAAAAATGTTTAATATTTATCGAACATGAAATTGTATTTGAATGAAGTGAAAATAATCATCCTATATCTATTGATGACATATGTTAGGGGTAGTACAGTCGAATTGTATTTTTTCCTGGAAAAAATACATATTCATTTTATTGCTTTTAAGTTGTTGAATTGACTATCCAAACCCAGATATGTTACCGGATACAAGATGGCAGTGGTAATTTTTCGGGTTTATATAAAAGAATAATTGTCCTAGAAGAAAAATCAAAATGCTATAGATATTAAAAATACCCCAATAATGTGCTGAAAAGTATAAAGACAGCTTCATTATATCAGGAGCAAATGTTAAAAAAGGTGCTAATTTAAGATATATAACCTTGAGAGAAAATTTTGGAATTCCGCATAAGAAGTGTTATACAGAAAGGAATAAATGGAAAAAAAAAAGATTTCACATTATTAACCACATTGCTTTTTGGAAGGAAAAAAAATCGTCTTTATTCCAAAACACAGGCTTGCAGAAAAATGCTTATAAGTATTTACTTTTTATACAAAAAGGAATAATTAGGAAAAAGAATTCCCATTTATTTTTCAATTATATACAAAAATTATAAAAGTTTTTTTTTATATATAGAGAGAGAGGAATAATCGGGGGAAAAATCCACATTGTTATCCGTATTGCTTTTTGAAAAAAATCTTCTTGCTGCAAATACCTGGCTCGTTTAAAAATGTTGATAGGTACGTTTTACTTTCTCCGGTAAGAGCTGCACAAAATATTTCAACTGTCGAAAAAATTCGAAATCAAGATTCCGACGAATCTCATTTCAGACTTTCCTGAATCCAGAAAAATCACTTTTGAAATTATGTGTGTCTAGACACAACAACAACAAACATTTTGAACTAGATGGATTAAATTTACTATATAAGCTTTACTCTTAAAATTTTCTGTCAAATTTTGGACGAATTCCATTCAGTGAATATTCGTTTTTCCGACGTTCTGGATCTATAACGCGATCACTACAAAATGTGAGGAACAAGACAGATGAAATTAGAGCAACAAATTTAGTATTTAAAATGTAGACTATCTGTCGGTCCGTATTTCCGCATGCATGCAGTGGCGGATTTGGAGTTTCAGAGGCCTGAGGCGCAATTCAATTTGAGGCCCCTCTCCTCTCCAGTTATATTTATTGTATACACTCACTCTCCTAAGCTCTGTATCCGATTTTTTGCATTAAAAAAAGAGCGGGTGGGTTGACCTAGGTACATAAAATTGAAAATTAAGATCACTTTTTAAAATTCTACTTAGCAGTATTTAAAAGGACGACGAAGTTCAGGGCGTGTTAAGGCTGTTCTTAAAAAATAGGCGCTATTTTGTACCATATTTGAGCAATATTTTTCAGAGATACATGCCTAAAATTTCATTATACACTAAATCAATTATTATAGAATGGAGTTGTTTTTCTCCTTTGGGAATAAAAATATTTTGGTTTTGTTTTAAAACGTTACCAGTATCAGCTGATATTTTATTTTGTTGTTTAAAATTACAAGTTGTTGATTCTTCGGTTTCATTCTCAGATCGCTCATTAATTGCTTCGGCTCGCTCATCGGCTTTTTCTTGTGCTTATTCTGTTTTAATTTGCTCATCTGTCTTTTTAGGTTTGCATTCAATTCCATTTCTCTAACGTTAATTTCTTCGAATTCATTTTCAACTTCTGCTTGTTCACAGTGATATTTTCTTGCGCGCATTTTGTTTCAGAACAATCATTTATCTTTTTAAATACGCATTCTCTTTCAACTCGCTCATTAAATTGTTAGAATTCATATTCTATTTTAGCTTTCACAACGTTTTTTTTAGGTAAATATTCAATTTTAATTTGCTCATAGATTCTTTTAGGTACACATGCTGTATCAAGTTGCTCAACTGCTCTTTCAGTCTCATTTTCCATTTTAGCTCGTTTTTCAAACGTTATAATACATTTATTGAGAAAATTTTTATGTCCTTGTGCATTTTTTTTGTGTGTGTTTTGAAGCTCTCAATTCAAACTTTCTTTTTTGCAACAGGGCTAAAACATTAAAAAAAAAATTAGTCTCATAAAAAAAGATTAGCTGGACTTTTGACGATTTTTCCGGGTTGAAAAATTTTCCTTCTTCATCTAAGAGGAGAGAGTAACCAGTTTATTTTCTCCTTTTGAGCAATGCCAATGCCTAACGATTCGTATAGTAAATGTGCCAAAAAATATAAAGCTACGATTACAATATTTTCAAAAATACGGAAATAGAAACGAACATTTATTAAAAAATTATATGCTTACCAATCTTTACATTGGTCAAAGGTCAAACACAGAAATGAACTCCTTTCCACAACACAAATCAAAGTCAATATTTTTCAAACGTGAAACATTAAATCGCTAAGAGGATGTTTTGGAGAAACTAACCTCCTTGAGCAAAGTTCTTCTAACCAAGGTTGCTAACTAAAATGCGCCCTATATCCTATTATACAAACACGTTCATTGCCTTGAGAGCCATTCCTGTGCTTCATAGGGTACGAGTGTGTGCAGGAGGGTGTAATATGATATCCATGTCTTTTGTTTCATATAAGATGAACGATGTAAAATGCCCCCCCCCCTCCGGGTTGACTTTAAATCTCTCATTCTCAGAATAGTCGGTTTTTCAAGGGTACTGATGTTGCATGGTTCTTAGATTGAGATAGATGAACCGTGAGTGGTTATAGAAGAGTGTAAAAATAAAAGGTTTTATTAAAAAAATATCCTTTTTTTTTCAAAATTTAAATCATTATTTTAGAACTAAATTTTGAGGCCCGAGGCCCGCGCCTCATACGCTTGTTTGGAAATCCGCCTCTGCATGCATGTCTCATTTATTTAAGCCTACATGAGTTTCCCGGAGAAGCACAATCCAAAACTTAATGGTAGACCGTAAATTAGGATATAAGGATTAATATTGTCTGCTTATTAAAAAGTCCGCTTACGAACATAAAGCACTTGATACAGAAATTCTCAATGGAAAAAATTGTTTTTCGTACTTACCCCCGCATTAGTCAGATTTTCCTCTACAATCGGACAAATCATGCCAGCCAGCGTGCCGAACCCATTGGACATTCCCATAAGAATACTTGCATATCGGGGAGCAATGTCTAAGTGATTAACATTGAAACCTGAAAGAGATTTATTTGCAGGGATTAGTATTAAAAATATGAGATAATTAGTAAAAAAGATTTATATATATATAAGAAAAGATTTATATATATATATAAATATATATTTAAAATCTAAGCAAAATCGGAAAAGCGATAGAAATAAGTCAACTAAATAAGGATTTTAATTTTTAATGAATAAATAGATTTTTTTTTAAATCTTATATCCAATATATTTTAATTTCCAAATAGTGTTACTTTTCTCTTTTATAATTTTTTGATTACAGGATTTTTCATAAATAACTTTTTACTATTTATAGCCGAAATAAAATCACACCTTAAGATTTTTTTATTATTATTTTCCCTTTTTAGTCTTATTAATATTAGTCATCGTTTATTATGATAAATATTTTGTAATTCAGTAAGTCTTTTTCCCTCTCAAATTCTCTATTAGATGGCATTAGATATAAAAAAAAGAAGAAAAAAATGTGATATAGTTATTAATTAGGTCACTAGCTAGCAGCACATACACTGATCTTATCTCTGCCGCTAAAGAGGTATGCCTACTGTCATCACAATTTAGATGTTGCTATCCTTAGACGGAAACAGAAATTTAACAGCCGATGATGGTTTTTATAATGGATTACCTACGAAATGTCAGAACTTATTTTGATATAAGTGACAAACACAACTCTACCTATTCTAAATGTATGTATTGTCCATCTGCAATCAAATTTTGAAAATATCAGATTTACATTTTCAAGCCTTCTGAATATCTTACTCTAATCCATTTTAATTTAAATAATAATTGTAGTTGGAGAAACTAAAAGACATTATTGAGAGGTGATTTTAAATAACCCCTTAAAAAGAGAAATATGCATCTGTATTTCTTGAAAGATGCAAATATAAATGGTAACACAATTGTTTCTTAAACTATATTATGAATTACTTGTATTTTGAATAGAATATATGCAACGCCATCATTCTCAATAGATTCAAAATGGCGTCTCGTATTGCTAAGAAGTAACTGTACATGAAATAAAGTGACTATGTGAATTTATTGAGACACGTTACATCACCTCTCCTGGCAAAATATGGGAGATGCAAACATCTTAAATTATGAATTTACTGTGACACGAAAACGAGTTGACATTGAAAAAATTATTCTCCAATATTAACCCCCACAGTGCGTTTTAAAGATCTTAATACTAGGGAATATATTTTTCAATTTTAGGGCGAGCCCTTTCCCAAGTCACAGAAAGTTTATAATTTTAATTGGAAATATTTTCTTCAATTTTTCAAATAATTTTGTGAATTTTTTCCTACGTTTTTCGACACATATCTATAATTTTAATGATAAAACCATTACCAATCTTCTTCTTCTAGCTCGTTGAGTTTGAGTTTTTGACAGTATTATAAATTTTATTATTTTAATTTGGTACATTTTAGAGTCATCATTGACCGACAGACAGTTTTTAAAAATTGCTATTTCTGACTCAAGAAGATTATCAAGATATAGAATTGGAATATTTCAACGATTATCATATTTTTTTTTCTCTAGACGTGTCTTCGAGAAAATTAGATAAATATGTAAATTTATCATAATAGAAAATTATTTTCAAATTAAAAGATTTTTAGAAATTTTTTTATTAATTTACTCATTAAAAACACAATTTATAACATAGTTTAAAGCTTCATTTTCTGAAGTAAATTGAGACATATATATACATCTCAATACATTTTTTAAACATTTACTGCCGAGAGAGAATTTTTCATAAAATAATCCTTCAAACTCAAACAGTTACGACTTAAAATGGCTACAATAAGGATAGGAATATAATCAGATTCAGCCGCATTGTAAATAATTTCGTTTCGAGAATAATTTGCCTACAAGTTCAAACTCTCATAGTGAGGTAAATATACTCATTCTCTCGATGGTTCATTTATAATTTCCAAATGCAAATATTTTTAGTTAGCATGTCTTGCGTATTTCATTCGCATTTTGTAGTCACACATACAGTTAAGATTTCCTGTTAACTGGTATGTTATGTGAAATTAATATTCCATTGTGGCATCAATTTAAGAAAAATAATACTTTGAACTTTCAACGACACCATATATTTAATGCTTTGATTCTATAAAAAAGACTTGTTAAAGAAAATGATAGAAATTGTTAGGAGTTTGTAATATTATTTCTCACTTAACTCTCTTTCTTAATATGAACTAATTATGTATATTTTTATTTCAGGTCTGTTCGAGCATGCGCATTGGCACTAGTGTAGTGATCAAAAAGGAGTAAAGGTCACTTAGAATTGGCGTTTTGCCAGCAGTGCAGAGTACAGCTTCAGAGCGAGAGAGATAGTCAGTGAGAGTGAGCGTGAGAAAAAGTCGCTGCGTTGCACGAGCATACCGAACGAGCGAGCATCTTGAGAAGAGAAAATAAACTAGATTGGATTTTTAATCGGAGTTTTCATTTGAGTATATAACACATGCTAGACCAGCGCTAACAAGGTCAATGACGACAACTTATCGGCAAAAGTGAAAGTTTCAGGTAATACAAGAAAAATAGCGTTATTTGTAAAAGGAGCCGAGTTTTAAAGTTTCTCCTGGAAAATTCCATGCTCTGTTAGAATTACATATTACTAGTTGCCTCCAATTCCTTGTTTCTATATGTCTGTTACCCTAATTTATTTTCTCTATCTGCCCAGAAAATTAGTTAATGCTCTAATACCAAAGAATTGAATTAAAAAAAAAGTCATTCGAGTGAATTTTCTTTTGATTGCATTGTAGTTTGTAGTTTAAAAAAGAATATAAAAGAGGCGATCAAGTTCTTTCAAACCCTTTAAATTCAAAACTATGTCTCATATAGTCAAAAAAGTACCTGCCCAATAATAAAACGATTACGTAAATTTATTGAGACAGATTACAGTACCTCTATTGGCAAAATGAGGAGATTACAAAAATAATTATTAAAAAAAAAGAAATTTGCTGAAACATTCTGCATTCTGAGAGCTTTTTATTCCGTTTTTTATTAACAATTTACTATTAACAGGTATCTTGCTGAGATCTGCTAAGGTTATCTTTATGGTTGTGTTAGTATTTTCTTGTGGAATAAAGCATCGTCATCCAGTATATAGCACTTCTCTTCCAGAGTATTCACTTGCCGATATTAGTAACATTTTTCGCTGTTTAATTAATAATTAATTTTAAAAAGTTGCTCAAAATTGGACAAAAGTAAGTTGAATTATTCAAAATTGCGCTACAAATGGAAACAATTACCTGAGATTGCGAATCCACTGAAGCCAACCGCTAGAATGAGTGCGAAGAGCACAGCAATGTGATTTCTGGCATAGGCGACGACTAACAGAAACACAGCCTCCATTCCGAAACCTAAAGAAGATCAAAAGAACTAATTTTATGAATTTTGTAATTGTTTTAAAGAAAATAACTGTGCATCAACTAGTTCAAATGACTGCAAAATAATCAATAGATTTTAATTTATTATATATTTAGAAATCCTATTTCGCTTATTTTAATTAACAGCGATCTTAAAAAGCGTTAACAGTTCTATTTTTTCGAATAGTTATAAAGTTCTCTGTGTTTTCCTTTCATTTATCTCTTATATACCTATATAAACAATTCAATTTACCTCACGTGTATTAGAGCAGTATTTTTGAACAGATGATCGTGAATTCATTTATATGACCTTAAATATCCCAAACTACGCTATACTGTCATGAAGATGCAGTAATTGTAGAGCGCCATTTATCATTAAATCAGATTCATTAGTTCAAAATACACGTAATATGGGATAGTGGAGAAGTTGCCGAATTTAACGGAATACTCTTTTGTTGTGACTAATGGCACTTGCCGTAGACAAACCCCGTTGATACGATCAGCAGATTTTAAGCGTAAGAAATGCGTCTCTTTGTTTTACGAGTAGCGCCATCTAGGGCCAAGACTACGACTTAGCTACACACACGTCACAACCCTTTTTAGGGGGCGGATTTCATTCAAGCAAATTCATTCATTCATCTCAGATCGTAATTTAGACCTGAAACAGAGAACGATCCCCTCTGACCCAGTACCCCCAGTGATATTACCCTCCACATGGAGGACTTTGCGACCACGAACAGATTTAACGAGCCACACTCTCGGGGAATCTTTTGGCCGGTGAGTGTCGAACTCGGAACCTAAGGAGTACGAGTGCAATGCTCTACCAGCCAGGCCATCCTGGCCCACGGAATATTCTAGAATATTTATTGTAAAACATTCTAGAATTTTGCAGAAAAAAGAAATAGACAACAAATAACATTTTAAATTTAAATGGTAGTTCTTAGATTAATCAATTTGCTGCTGGAATTCGAACCCTAGTTGCTCTACTAAGTGAACCAGAGGGCCACTGATTATTTATACATATAAAGTGAAGGCATCTGAAAGTGTCCGTATGTCTGAAAGAGAAAAACTGGAAAAATACTTAATTGATATTGGAGATATTTATTGATGAAGGTTTCAGTATATTGAAGTCATATCAAAATAAAAAAAGGAGTTTTATAATTTCGATTTTAATTATTTCCTACAACGATTGCATTCCTACGACATGCGTAAAACAGCAATATCTATGCTTTGCACTTATCCGCGCATTACAAAATCTCAAACTGCACATGCCCCAATAGTAAGAGCTGGGTATACATATGCGATACATTTCTATTCACATCTGATTTTAAACAACGATTCAAAACACATTATGATCTGTTCCCTGACTTCACCCTCCTCCCAAAAGGAAGTCTAATGTTGGGCGGAGCACATTAAAGATAAAAACGCTTCGTTTGATGCGCGATAATGAAAATGTTCGGTTAGTGAATATCAGAAAAAGATAGTCCACACATAGGGAAGGAGAATCTTCTCTTCACCGAAGTATCAGCCTCTCTTATAATCATCCTGCAATTGAATAACAGAGACATAATGGACACAGGTTTAGTTTTTGATTTGACCACAAGTTATGTATATCGTGAAGCAAGTAATTTATTAATAATTTAGGCTGAATTACAATTCGGAGGAAAGATTTTGACACTCACCTCCACAGTTAAACAGCTTTCTGACGCCTGTTGTCGTTAAATACTCTCGCCTTCTGAGATAATCGGCAAGGTAGCCACCGATGGGAACCACAATGGTCATCAACAGGTGGGGTAAGGCACCGACTATGCCAGACTGAAAAAAGAATAAATAATTGCATAGAAAAAAAAAAAGAAGAAAGAATGAAGTTGTTATTGAATTAAAAACTTCCCAATGGTTTCCCATATTTATTGTGATTTTTCTTTTGATGGGCTGTATTTTTTCAATTGATTGTTTTTATTTTTAAGACTATTTTTTAAAACTTAGTTATTAAAGATTGTTAAGAAGTGTACATTTGTCTTCTTTGATAATCATCAGCTGCTACTAATATTTTTTAGAAATAAAACCTGTGCATCTGAAATGGGATTTTTTTTTTATTTTCGGGAAAAATCCCCCTTTTGATTTAACATCCAAGTGAAAAAAAAAAATCTGTATTATTATGTATACAAGGAAATGTAAAAATTCATATTGCTCTTATTAAAGTAACGATAATAAATAAGCAAAGGGATCTTAAAACTTATAAAAAAAGTTATTTATAAACAAAAATAGTACATAAATTAATTGAAAAATCAAAATTCATCAACAAAATTTATAAATAATACTCTTTTAACTCATAAATTAACAATATTAATACTTATTAAAAACATTTTTCATTGCAAGCTCTTACTATTATTAAAACACTAATTGTATTTATTTCAAAATTCAATGCAAGTATCATAATACAAACATTTTAATGTTGATTTCCGAACTGTTTAGTTTTAAATTACATGAACTTATTTTTTTCCCTACTGTAAAATCATGTAATATCAGGATATTTGAGCAAAGCTTTCTTACTCTTGTACATTTGATTTGTGGTATCCGATAAAAGCAAATTCTGTCGAGAATTTCAAGAATTTGAAATCTACCCGATTTCTGATTGGTCGCTTTTAGCTGAAGAATGTTTTGAATATAAAATTTCTCGTTTATCTGTATTAATACACACTTTGTGTATTATCTTTGAAAGGATCTGACGTGAAACGATTTATAATCGAGATATCAACGAATAACTTTCCTACAAATTAAATACTGCAAATACATTTAAAAGTGATAATTTAAGTACTTCTCAAGATGGGACTAAGCGAAAGATGTGTGAGAGAAGTTTTGAGTCATATAAAATCTATTTAATCTTTCAAGTAATTATTGATAAATCGGGATTCTAATGAAAAGATGTATAAATGGTAGACGTATAAGTTTTGTTTTATTACATTTTTATCAAGAGTTTTTATTTTCCGATGTCAAGAAATGTATCGTATACTTACTTGATCGACTTCGAGATTCAACACTTCTTTAAAGAACATTGGCTGCGATAAAAGCAAAAGATAAAAGGTCCAACTTCTGCAAAAGTTGGCGACGATGATGGCGTACACGGGCATGGATGTCAACATTGCTTTCCAGGGAGTTGTCTTCAACTATGCAGAAGAAGAAAAAAGGAGAAAACAATTTTATTTCCAGATTTCAACAACAGATGGCGGCATAATAGAATATTGTGTTTATGAATGAATACAAGATAGCGGCAATTATTACTTGATTTTTTTAATGTACATTTTGAACACTAAAATCAAAATTGCTTTCAGATATCTTTGTTGAGCGACAACTGTATAATTTAAATCGGATTTCTGACAGAACATCTAACCTCTGAATTTCAAGAAGCGTTATCTAAGTTCAGCCTGTTATTTTTCTCACATCTTTTTTTTTTTTTTCCTCTCACGAATTTTGCCCGAACATTTTAAAGTGAAATTTTTACTTGAATATTACGTAAAAAAGTTCACCTGTTTTGAGAATCATTTATTGTTTTTAAAGATATTTTTTACATTTTATTAACAAGAGCGACGGTAAAGAAAATGTTGACTATGATGATATCCTTCAAATATATATTGAAATTTTCCATATATTCATCAGAATTTAATATTTAGGCCCTTCCTTGAAAATAAAAGTACTTTTAAAGTTTTTTTTTAAATTGTGAACCATTAACTTTTCCCAACAATATTATGAGCTATCCATTGATTTTACGTTCCCTAGATTCGTGAATATTCCGAGTTCCTCTTATTGTTGGATGTAATCATCTTTCCTCTCACCCTCATTTTTATTAAATAAACGCATGCGAAAAAGAGCGGAATTTTTTAGAATCCGAGAATGAATAATAGGTTGGATGCTTTCAACACACTGACAAAACAAAAGTATGATGTAAAAAACCCGTCCATGGACAAAATCCACAATCGTACAGCTGCTAAAAATTAATCAGACTCGTGATTTCGTCCTATTCAAATTCTTGATTAATACGGAGATATGAAAGAAAAAAAACTTTAAAATTTGTGAAAGAGAACAATGCACACAAATGCTGCCGTATATTACTGAATTGTAAAAACAATTTTGCAGAAAAATTTTGTGCACATGCAAACAAATTTTATTTCACTCCACTTTAAAATAAATGTACCATCAACTATATAAAAATGACATTAAGAAAAAACAGAAAAAGTACAAGAAGAAATGGAACTATTTACATAAACATTAGGATCGTTCGTTTCGAGGCTTGCAATCTTGCTTAGCATTTCGGCAATTACAAAAATATTTTGCGCGCACAACTGTTTTGAAAGTTACAGAAAATTTAGGTCTAATAGGTTAATATATTTTCAATTCTTTTTAAGACAAGAAATTAACAAACAAAAAACAGCAACAAAAAGTATTTGTCCTGTTTATTACCAAGAGACACAGGGCATGAAACTCACCGTTGGCAGGGTTTTGGAAACGGGTCCGATGCTGTTCTCTATGTATATGAGCTCCGCCTGGCTAATGGTTGGATGGCAAGAGGGCTTTTCGAATGTTAACCACAGCCAGAAGATGTACCAAATCATACCGAAAGCTCCTGCGGACAGAAAACAGGGTTAAGTTAGGATGGTTAATATGCACTCTATATAAGATCGATTATATAGAATTCAAAGACTGATCAGTTGCCCCGCCTTACCAAATCATCCGGAGTAATATGGATGATAATCGTAGAGACATTACACAAGAATTATGGATGGAGCTAAAGGCTACCATTGGTCATGTCTATTGTAGTAATTTTGCCAAAAATTAGTTTTATATCCCTAAAGAAGGCGAGAATTTTTAAAAACTTATTCGATGATCTTTCATTCGCCTGCTTAGGAGAACGGTTGTTTATAAAATAAAAAGTCATTGTATTAAACTATATGTTACTATCTGCCTTTGGCTAATAATTTAGGTAGCTGGAATTATTGGTTGCTTAAAATTTAACACATAAATAAAATAAATAACATAAAGACTTCCCCAGAAAAATATTTTGAAACTTCGCTTTATAATAGACATTACTTTCACACATTTTTTGAGGCCTTGCCTTTATGTACTTTGAAATTACTTTTTTTCTCTTTATATCCTCATGCAACCAATAGAATTAAAGAAAAAAAGCTATAGTATTAAAAATGAGCAATTTTTTTTTACTATTGCTTGATTTTGAAGCCGCCATTTTAAAAACAACATCAGTTTAGAAGCTGTATTAAAAATATATCTTTTAAACTTATTAAATATGTAAAAATAAATCCACTCTTCATATCTTGATCATCATCAAAAATAATAATAAAATAAAGGTAGGATGAAATGGTTGCATTAGTTATTTTATAAAGTAAACGAATTGATTTTCACTTCTAATATGAAATATATTGTTGTAAAATACGATTAACCCCTTGAACGGAAATGCCGAATCCAACTCGTCATAAACTTTCCTGAACAAACTGACAATGACGAGCTGGACTCGCCAGAAATTATTGAGGTTCGATGCTTTTTTTAAAAGTATGTGCAAGTCTTATCGAGTCTATTGCTTTGATATAATTGTGTGCATGCTTCTAGTTACCGTCAGAATGTAATTTGTAGGAATCTATATGTGTAAATGCTGAAACACGCACTTACTATCGTTTAAATATTATGTAGAACTGTAATATTTTTGTTAAACATTAATGAAGAAGTAACCGACACTAATTATATTCTTTTGTATATATATATATATATATATATATATATATATATATATATATAT
>JAOUZG010015602.1:2530817-2547567 GCA_026289955.1 Argiope argentata | reverse complement strand
TTTAAGTATATATATATATATATATATATATATATATATATATATATATATATATAAAACAATAAACATTCATATAAATGTGAGAAACAAATATTATTTTTAATAATAACAAATTAATTGAGCCACAAAACTGTAAGTTTCTATATCAATCCCTCCTCTTAAAATTAAGAAAATTAAATCGTCTGCCAGAGAAGTGCTAACTGAAAATAAATTGTTGTTCAAGGGGTTAATATATCTCTTAAAATTAATTCAAAATAGAAAAAAATATACGACAAAATGTATAACTAAAAAGATATATATATATTTAAAATGATGTAAAAAACATTTATGTGCTGTAATATTTTCAAAAGTAACCGCGGCTATATGTTATATTTTCGATTAGTGAACATTCTAATTAAAATATCTAACAAATTCGCTTCAAGGTGCACATTTCTACCCTTTAAAGTAGATAGGCAGATCAAGTTGAAGTTCTTGGACAAATAATCTAGCCTATTGAGCATCAAACGCTGATTGTCACATACACAAACACACATACACACAATTTAAATTCATCTTTACTGTTACTGTTAATAGAGATGCTTTATATGATTTAAACAAATGCGCAGTTCTACCAAATTTGGCGAATAAATAATAGCTTTGAATTATATATATTAATCTTATTTGAGTTCAATGCTATTTGTTTTAAATTATTTTTTCTAAATAATATGGTTTTGTTCCCACATTAACTGTATTTAAATACGTATCAACGAATTTTTATTTTTATTTTAGAAAGAAACTTATTATGTCGAAATGCAGGTAAGAGCAAGAAAGATTGTAAAATTAGTTCTTGAGTTTCCATATTCTGGTGCTTTAATAAAATAAAAATGATTCTGGTTTTTAAATTGTTTTTATTTATCTTGTTATTATCTTTTATTTATCTTGTTATTATCTTATTTATCTTTTTCACATTTGCATTGATGGGATCTTATAATCGATTTTTCACTCATTTGATGATGGTTTAAAGTATCGAAATTTTGCATAATTATGCATTTTTGATGCATATACAATTGATGGAAATTTCAATCAATAGAAAGACGATAAATCGATTTATTACCACGATAAATTGTCAATTTATCGTTTTAAATTTAATTTCGACTTTCAGTTGATCGAATTTAAATATTCATTTCAAACGCTTAGTGATGCATGGAGTTAATTTCAGAAAAATTGATTACAAAAGTCCACCTTAGTTTGTGGAATTGTGTCTATTTGTTTTAAGAGAGACAACTCATAAACGCTTTGGTCTAGACTCTTTGGTCTTTGTATTTTTAGACACTTTATGTTGCAGAAATTAAGGTAAAGTGGCTTATGCGTATTCAAATTAAAAAAAGAGTCAAAAGTTTTAAAAACAATAACGTTTATTTTTAAAAATGACCTTAAAACTTCACCATAACAAAAACAAGAATTCTCTCATAGATTAGTGCTGCAGATCGATGCCGTGATAATTCCGTCTCCAGCTTTTTTTAATGGTGTTGAAGCAATCTTGAAACACGCCCACATATATATGTAGGTTATCCCATGGAATTATTTTGTTTAACCAACATTTGATTCTGTTTTCTCATTGTAGAGCGTGATTCTCTCTCTCTCTCTCTCTCTCACACACACACACACACACACACACACACACACACACACACACACCACCACCAACAACAACTGTGTGGCAATACATCTCAATGTTATGTAACAACTGATTAAAATAAAGGTTTTATTATATATTTTTTTCATAATGAACTAGATTTTAAGAAGCTAACATCTACATTCAATATGGAGATCAAAAATGCCCTAACTCTATGATATCATCAATAAAAAGAATCGCCAGCAATATTTCTTTTCAAATAATTGCAGCATACAAAAAAAAAGCCAGAAAAAAATACTTTAAAAATAAAAAATAAATCACAAGTTTTTCAGACACACGCCTTATACGTCGACAAAATCCATTAAAATGATAACCCACATCTTTCGAAAAAACAAAACAAGAGGTTCCATTTTTATCTCTCAGTTTCACCTATTAAATATTAAACGCGTCCATTTTCCAAAACACAGAAGAAACCGAGAAAAAAAACCCCACCGTACAGAGATCAATAAACGTACACGGAAGTACAGAGGAAGGGTTTTTCTGTAATTCAATCCTTTTCTATAGGTCCGCCTTAGCTGTGATTTCCCGAGAGAGGAAATGGTATAATCTTCTCCCGCCTTATCGAGTAGTCTCGAGATGGCTGCATTTATTGCGGGACACTTTATTCGCCTTCGGGGAGTGCGCAGCGACGATTGGAATTCACACGAACAAAAACCCTGAGAGTGAAAGGTGTTTTTAGGGGGTTGTCTGCCTTTTGAATCGAAAGCGAATGAGGTTTAGTTTAGTTATATTAACGTTCTGTTTTAAAACAACACTAGGGCTATTTCGGAACGGACCTCGTAATTTTGAACTGCGGCCAGGTCACGAGGATTACACCCGAGTTGGTACTCCTTTCTTCAAAATTCCACACCACACAAGCAGGAAGAAATTTGGTCCCTACGAATTTAAAGTGCACTAGACCTTCATAAAGTTTTTTTTTGGGGGAGGGGGATCGGATCTTGTATCTGAAACCCCCTGAAGTCGAGACCTTACCACCAGGACACCACCGCCGAAAGTCTATGAGAATAAATGAGTTAAATTCTAGATGGAGAACAGTAAGTAAATATGCAAAGTTTTCGGTCGAATATGGTAGAACAATTAATTACTTAACAGTTATATCCAGGGATAAATTTTTGATTGGAAAAATATTTTAACACGTTAATCTCTACGTGAAGCAAATGTGTCTCACACATAATATAATGATTTAGGTTGTATGAAACAAACATGCGTTGCATGAAATCCTTTACTTTTTTATTCGTAGTTCAGCAATTTTTCATTATATGTTCATATGAATGCGTAATATTAATAGCGTGAATTACTGAACAAAATATGATCTTTTGTTTATGACATTTTTTTTAAATTAAAGATTTATCTCTATCTACTGAGATATTTGATGACAAATCGCTGGACAAATCCATCCATGGAATTCTAGAAATCGTTATTATCATCAGATTATATAATATTCATGAATTTCTAAAAACTTTTATTTTCCTTATCTAACCACTCACAATCTTTTAAATAATTATAAACGTGTGTAAATATATTTTAGCAAATGCGTAACCAAAAAGGAAAACCTTTTGGAATTTTAACTTCGATTTATTCCATTACGGGAGGCTAAGTAAGGAAAGATGTAATGATAAGCTGAGGTCTATTTACATCGTCATACAAGAGCAAAGAGACATAAATTTTCATTTCAATGATTTTATTATGAGATTTTAATAGGGATTTTTATCCATTCATTCGGAGCTTGAAAAAATGCTGAAATGAAGAGTTTAATGGTGCACGTTTTAAAAATAATTACATAAAAAGTGGAATTGGATCTAGAATAAGAGTACATTTTTGAAGGAAGTTAGTATGGGCTAACTCAAGATAAAAAAAAGTAGGACATTATTTAGATTTTAAATCAAATTTTAAAATATCATAATACACACGCACCCACGTGTATAAAATTCAATTTTTAGAAATTCCAAAATTTAGATTTTGAAATCAAAGCGTTTTGATTAATTAGTTTTTTCCTCTCCCCATTTTTCAAACAACCATTTATTATTTTCATCATTCAAAACAAAACTATCGAAAAATGTCCCATTGACTTTTAGAAAAGTTTATTCAAAATATTCTTTATTCTACAAAAGTGCATCGCCAATCAAAAATATAAATAAAAACAAGCATCGGTTATTCGTTTTATGCTTTTCTCAGAAATGCTTTATTCATTTTGGATTTAAAATAACCTATAAGCATTGTATTTACTGAAATTAAAGCTTACCGAGCGTTCTGAAAATTTTGTATGCAACGTAGTGGAAATCAGAAACAGTGCTGCTAAGCTTAATTTGCGAATTCAAACTTTCTCCGGGGAAACGAAATGCTAATGATTTCGGGTCGGCGTTATGGAAACGGATTGGACCAGAAGCCTAATTTCTGGTGCATATCGACATGCTTGCGATCCATTTTGAAAGGACGCTGTAACATTTGCAGGGCAGGTTGACTCATAACTTTGGAGTAGTAACAACCCGAATGTTTAACGAAATTCTATTCAGTTCAGCTCGAAAATAGAATATTTAGCATATTGCATCTTACGCATGCCTTTCATTTTTGTGTAGATAAATTGAGTTGTATCAACTAGTCCCATAACCACTTAATTGTTTTGCCCGTATGCCATACGGGCATCGATTTATCGAATTTTGATAGCTGTAAACAAAAAAATAAACCATTCGTAAGAATTATAATTCAATAGTAAAATGACTTCGAATGCGTAGATAAGCCAAGTATTCCATGGATTTCCATTTGAATCAAAATCTTATCAGATAGTGTACGCACGCACGCACACACACACAACAGTTAAGTGGTTAAATTCTAGTGTTTCTTAGATTGTTTATAAATTCTAAGTGTAGGTCAGAAATACAGAAAAAGATATTTTAGTTATAGAGTACAGGGTTAGCACCTCAAAATGTAAGTCGCTTTAAGGAGGTAATGGTGCATTAAGTAAACATCATCAAATACAAAAAAAGGCACACCAAGAAAAGTGTAGATCAGGCATATAATGGCATAAAATTCACTAAAGATGAAGCATGATTAACAACGTTACAAGCTGTATGGGAGATCTGATTACAGCAAACATGACCCAGTCCAAATAAAAACTTCTGAAGTAGAATTATCATAAAGTAAGTGGTCAGTGGACATTCCATCTGAAGTGTTATACGTTTTGTAGCTGTTGTTACTCAAACAACTTAATTATCCCATTGTTAATTTGTATTCCATTAAATTTCTAATTCACATTTTAAGTAGCGCATCCTTTTCTTTAACTAAATTCCCTTTAGTACCTATATTTCTTTAACTAATTCCCTATAATGCCTAAATTCCCTATAGTGCCTTCATCTTCCTCTTTACATTTCCGATTACTTTAGATACTCAACGTTAGTTACATCATATATTTTGTCTACGATTTCATTTTTATTTAGCTCAACTAGCAGGATTGGTAGAGGTCGCCTAGTTTTCATTTGGGTAAGCCTGACTATTAACTGAACTAACTCCTCTCCTTAAGCCGCACCTTTTAAATAGCGCCCCACTAAAGTGGGCGGGACAAACTCAGAAACGGCGCGCTCTTTCTAGGCAAGTCTGGAAGTTTCCAGCTGCCTATAAGAACTAATCTTTATTTATACGCTTCTACTACACATTTTAGCGTGTAATAATTGTTAGTTATGGCCCTTTTCCGAGCCCGGTGACAGGCGTCTCTCTCTTTCTCTCTTTCTTTAGTAGCGCCAACTAGGGCCAAGAGTATGACTTAGCTACATACACGTTACAACCCTGTTTAGGGGGCGGACTTCATTCATGCATTTTCATTCATTCATCCACAGATCGTAAGCCGGCTTTCTGGCACAGAGATAGCGCGTCTTGTGTTCTGGGAGTCCTGGTTTGGGTATGATTGTACTATCTGTGAGATGTGTGACGGTGCCTCCCTGTAAAAAGGGGCTGTGCAAATGTGGTGAGCGTATATCTAAGTAATACTCTTGGCCCTATTTGGCCCTACTTCAAAAACAAAACATGTTCCTTTCGGCTTAAATCTGCTGCTGTATCAGCGGGGAGTTTGTCCATGGCAAGTGCTATAAGTAACAACAACAACAACAGATCTTAATTTAGATCTGGAACAGAGAACGATCACCTCTGACCCAGTGACCCCTGTGGTATTATTCTTTGCATGGAAGACTTTGTGAGCACGACAGATTTAACGAGCGCCACCCACCACACACTCGGGGTGTCTTCGGCCAGCGGGATTCGAACTCGTAACTTAAGAAATACGAGTCCAAAGCTCTACCAATCAGGCTATCCCGGCCCTAGTTCATAGTAAAAATCGTTAGCGATCGTATTACGTCGCCAACACACCTACATCGCCAAATTGGTCAAACATGGTGATCTGCTGTTTTAAATCCCCTTAGAACGACCTTTTCTTTCTGACGGGCAATTCCATTACAATTAATTTTATACAATTAAACTATTTACAAATGCTTACAAAATTTTCATTTAATCTGCACAAAACTCATGGCAATATAGAAACGGTAAAATTATTTAGAATGTATTGTTTAAAATTCTAGAATTCAGTTGAGAGATGCAAATCGCAGAAAAGAACATTTTCTTTCTGTTTTTAAAACTGACAAATTCTTTTACAATAACCTTCTCAATATAGTTTAAATATTAATATCAGCTGCACATGGGTTTGTAAAGTAGCTGAAAAATTTCAATTACAGCCGGAACTGGACATTAATTTAAATACGCAGTTTCCAAGAAGACAAAGAATTGATGTTTGAATATAAAAGCCATAAAAGAATGTTGAATTTATTATTTAAAATTCCAGAATCCACTTGAGTGATGCAAAAACCGATAACAGATAGACATCAAATATGTAAAAGTTGGTCTCACTAGCAATCGTTGAGAACATCGAAATATTATTTCTGTTTGAAAGCTAAACTGGTCTTTTAAATTAATGGGTTGAAAGCATTAAATTTAAACAACCCAGAGATAGTTGCAAATAGAAAGAATAAAGTTGTGAATCGCTGGAGAATACATAAAGCTATTAAAGTTTTGCGCGAAGGATGAATCGTTTTCAATTCACCCTCTGGACGAAATTGTGATGACATTTTTTTCGTAAACAATTTGATTTATTAAACGATTCTTAGCTATATATTCCACATAAAAATAACAGTTTCAGAACAAGCACTTCCCTTGGGAAAAGTAATGATAAATAAAAGGAATGTTCTGTGCAAGTTTTGAAGCAAAATAAATTAAATGCTTGTTGTTGAACCAGTAAAAGAAATCAAGGAAAAATCAGAAAGCCTTTTTCTCATTTGCATCAGTATCGTCATATATTTTTCCTTTTTTAAAAAGAAATTAAAATGTATTTCATTATATTCCTTATCTAGCTGTAAGTAAAGCAGAAAATAAACAAATGGGATTTATAAAATATGCACGGTAAGAATTGATAGTTAATAACAGTGTTTCCGGGCTTATATTCGTCCAATTATAAGACAGCAAGTAGACAGCGCATGCGCAGAAAGAGACTGATTCAGGTATTCCATGCTTGGCTAGAAATTGCCATTTTGGCGATCTTGAATTTTTTTTCACTGAAAATCGTATTAAAAGTATGGATATTTACTAAAAGAAACATGGTAAAATAAAAAGAAAGGTGAATATACTTAAATTCGAAAAGCTATAGAAAATAAATGGCAAATAAAATGAAAAAAAAAAAAAAAGATTTTTTCATCCGAAAAAACAAAGTACAAAAAGTGGCGGGATTAATCTATGATAAGTTATCAATTTTTCACGCCAAAATAAAAGCCAAATTCTACAAACGCATGCTTCAGTATATTACTGGCTATCGATTGAACAGCGTTTTTCAGCCTTTCTGCGCATGCGCTACCTACTTGCTTTTTGTAACTGACCGAGTGTAAACCCGGCATTACAAATGTGAAAAATATAGAATTTTTTTTCACAAGATTGATATTTTTACGAATCTGTAATGTTGCTTTAAAGCATAGTTAATTACATCACTGGAAAGATAGTTTTACGATCACTTTTATTGGATACCGATCAGATGCTGGATAATGACCTCGAGTTTGGCAACTTGGCGATGAACATGGTGACAAAAGGAAGGATAATATTCTGGAATTTTGACAATTGATCTAAATTATATTTGATTGTTCAAGGACCATAGATTTGATATTTTTTTGTGTATTGATTATTTATATACAAATTTTTTTATATTGTTACAAATGGGCGAGCGTCCGAATGAGAGAGCGTTGGCGACGGTGACAAAGAGCTTTGCGCCAGCCGAGTTGATTTGGTGAGGGGAATATTCCGTTCACGGTGAGCCGCGTTGCTCCTGGGCGTTCGCTCGCTCGGCTATATAAGGGACGGGTGGCCGAAAATTGGAAGTTCCCCTCGAAAGAGTAGCGACTCGTTGTAACGAGCTGATTACTTTTCTCTCTTATTATTAGTGAGCTGTGTTTACGTTTGCTGTTTACGTTGTGTTATTGAGCTCGCTGTGACTTACTGTTTGCTGTGCTATACGATATCTGTTTTGCAGTCTGTGTTTATTGCGCTTAAGGCTTGTATTTATGCTGTAAGTGACTGTTGATTGCTGGATTGTGTTTATCTGAAGTCAAGTCATCCTGTAAATATTTGTAAATAAATTTATTTGTGTTGTCCTCAAGTAAAGTCCATTCTATTCGAACCCGCCACGCTAAAAACGTAACAATATATTTCCATTGCGTGTTGTTTCGCGTTGCTTTTTTGGATTTTCTGTTTTCAACCTTTTGGTCATGCACATCGCTGTAATTCAGAAATAGTGATTTGAACAATTAAATACCTCCTTTGGTTCCCTGAACGAAAATCGGCCATTATTGTTCTTTTCAATTTTGGGATTTACATGGAAAAAAATATTTTGAAGATAATAAAGTGAAGATAACTTATGCTGTGTTTAGTGTGATAACTGAAATATTTATCAATACATAGCGATAATGGGAATACAACCTTGGCCCTCATCTAGCTACTAAATCTGCTCACATTGAAATTTACTGACATAAGTGGTTTTATTATTATAACCATATTTACAATATGTCAAAACGACCATAATCCAAACTATCATCTATCTGTTAACAATGATTTTTTATGATCAGGAAAAAACTGCGATTACCTTATATAACTTCAAATATTTTTCGTTTTTGCGACTTGCTTTCAACCATTTAAGGGAATATTTTATAAAGACAAATTCACGTATCCTAACCAGAACGGATGGTGCACAGCCTCATTAAGGCCCTTGTGAAGGGGCTGACGAGGCGGTTCGTTTATCCCTCCGAGATCCGCCAATAAAATGGTCCAAATCACAGATGCCTCTTGACTCCAAATGAAGCAGATTCGGAACTGGAATAAGCCCGGAGATTTCCCTTGGAGAGGAGAGAGGGGGTATTCATTAATCCTGACCTCTCTGCGGGTGTGATAGATTCTTGCAGACCCACTAGACCCTTATGACTTCCGGGCTGAGAGAATTAAGCTTATTTTAATGCGTTTTTGAAGTATTGTGATTATTTTTTATTCCCCGAATTAATCGGCATTGAATTAGTGTTGGTCGTAAGTCAGGCAGAATATTATCTATGCTCATTAAATGATAAGAGAATAGATTTCAAAACAGGCTGTATGTTTAGGGGGAAAAAACGAATCCCTCCTTTTAAAACATTTTAAAAAAGCGATTTGTTTGATATTTATGGAGGATAAGATTTCATTATTGATTTTCCACTCACCGATGTGTTAGAGGTTTGGATTTTATCTTGATGAATATACTCCTTAGAAATACACTATTTTATATATTAATCATAAATTAGTTATTATTAAAGTAAATGTTTCATTACTGGAAAAACCACCTATTTTGATTACTTTAAACCAGCAATTCTTGTCAACATATAAATTTATTTCATGCATCTCGGGGAACGGCTTTAATGATTTGGATAAAATTATATATTTAGTTAAGAATTAGCCTTTTAAGTTCATCTTTATTGGTGTCTTTCCTGAAATCACGCACACAAACCCTTACTTTATAACTAAGGATAAACAATTTCCGTTTCGAAGTGTGGGCAGTGCAGTATAATGGACAGAACAGCATGAGCGACTTGTGTGTTGTGGATTCTTCGTTCGAATCGCGTTTGGATCTAACCAACCTGGAGGGTGCTCTAAAGACGAAAAACTCTCACGAAAGACTCCTCTCATCGATGATGGAACTACTTCCTACAAGAAGGGTTGTACCGTGACCGGATGTGGAACCTTAGGACTCAACCTTAGTTCCCGCCAGTGTTGCTATAGCAGCAGTCTGCTTATTCTGTCATAATGTTTTAAATCCGTGTGCCTTCGTGGCTGGTCGGAGAGTTTGGTATGACTTTACTTATGCATTTATATTTAATATTTTCGTTTTTTATGTTAATCTATATAGGATCTCTTCAGAAAAAAAAACATGATTTCAGACACACAAACACCTTCACCTTTTTTTATTACTAGCTATTAGAATCTTTTTCTTTCAGCTCTCATGCTGACAATATCATACAACATAACGTAACGCCATCCTGGCCCCCTGTTATGTTATATGATATTGTCAGCAAGAGAGCTGAAAGAGAAAGGTCTGGTATCTCAGAATTTTCAAAGATGGCGCAATATAACATTATCCGATTATGATTACGTTTGGATGACATGCAATAGCAGCTGTTCAGTTATTGTGTTAGCCAATAAATAAACTTGTAACGCTTTGAAAGTATATTCATGATTTTTATTTATTTATTTAAATGACCACTTCATATATATGGAAGCAGATAAATTTTCATATGTAATCGATAAGCGATTCGTATCTAAATATTCTCTCCAAAAAACACAATTTTACAAAAAAAACGATAGCAAATTTTAGACTATTATGGAGAACATTATTAGTTTTTAAGTCATTATTTGTCAATTAATTTAAGTCATTAACCAGTTTAAACTTCTGGAAACAATCACGAGACTTCTCTCTCTCTTTTTCCCCCACATAATTTTTTAAATTTTCATTTGTAATTTTTTTAGCTGGCAAACAACACTTTAGAGCTCGCCTGATTTTTAGATGACACACACACACACGCACGCACGCACACACACACACACTGTTATACAGACGCATAATATAAGTATCGACGCATGCGTAATCTGATAGTCTCGTGACTGCTTCAAACCGAAAACAGGTTAATGGCTTAAATTAATCAAGACAATACATAAGAATTCAGAAAATGAATAATTAGGATATAAATTCGTAACTTGGCGATAAATAACCAAATGTGACACCCTTCTGTATCATTTTTAATAACCCTAAAAGCGAAAAATAAATGCCTCAAAAGCGATAAATCGCCAATTTGTTGCCTACGCATTTTGAGGCTTCAAAAATCTCAAATCAAAACATCATGTTTGCAAATAATAAAATAAAAGACTAACGAAGCTTTATCTGGCTGGTACTTAGTATGTTTAAAAACAATAAATCTCAATATTAAAAAGTAGAAAACAAATTTGAAGAAATCTGTTGTTAAGTACACTAATAAAAGTAATTTGGAATTTTTTTTAAAAAAAAAAACTAAATTTAATTATCTCTTCAAAACAACTATCAAGCAACCATTTGAAAAAATATTTAATTAGTTCACAGGCATGAAGAGTTGATGTAACGCAAGCAAACTAGCAAATGGTATAGCAAAAACGCATTTCAAAAAACAAAATGCATATTTAATACATGAAAAGATTCCGAACAAATACAAATGTGTTTTGAAAAAAAATTGAAAATTATGTCATTCAAAATCTCCAAATAAGATAATTATCGAAAAGATCAAACCAGACTGTGAATCGAAATAAGATAATTATCAAAAAGATTGAATTCGATTATGAAACGGAACGTAATTATTTTTTAAAAAAAGATCGAATTCAGGTAATTCCAAATTTTCTTCTATACTTTTAATCTAAAGAACAGCCAGTAAAAGAATAAATTCCTACATTCTTAAACAAGGCATTTTTTGACTCTAAATTTTATGCTTTGATGAGTTTCTGAGCACAGTTGGGTAAGTTTTTGATGATCCAATATAAGAACAAAAATTTTATTCTTTATCAAAGTGAAGCTCATACATTCCAAAAGAAATAAATTTCACTTGAAAATTTTTAAAAATTTAATCATTTTAATTGCCATTTCATAAATATATGCCATACATCTCAAAGTTAATTAGAAAATCGCATTTATAAGTTCAAAAGAGGCGAACATAATAAAAAATTCCGAAGGCTTTGCTTTAAAATAAAACCTGCAGCGCGTTGCGTGACTAATTAGAGTTTTAAAACAGCTGATTTATGAAGATGAAATGATCAAAGAAATGCGCTGCAAATGCTTTAATGATTTTACGACAATCAGTTGTACCCAGTTATACAAATTGGAATCAACTATCCTTTTTTTTTGGTGTTTAGATTTTTAAACCTTACCCAAATATGCGTGGTTTCATATTTCAAACGGGATCAATTTCATTTAGATGTACAGCATAGAACTAATAATGAAAAAAAGTTATTTAGAAATATATTTAGCGTTATTGTTTTTCTAAAAGACTTTGAAACCGAGAGTCATACTTCAAATTATGTGGTAGAGATGGTTCTCTTCTATATAATTGTATTCAAATTTCCTGACAATTATTCATGAAATGAAGTGAAAGAAAGAATATTTTATCTGAAGAAATCCTGATATATTGTGGCAACACAAAGAATTTAATGTTCAACTGTAGCAAAAGAATCAAAAACTAATTTATTCGAAGTTAATTGGAAAAGCAATTGTTCTTATACTAATATCATTCTTTTAATTTACAATAAACCAACAATGTTTATCAAAAATATTCTGTTTAGAATAATGAATACTAATAATAATCGAAATCTTATCGCTTCAGCGAAAGGATCATAAATTTAGCATTATTTTTTAAATATTATCACAATGATGTAATAAATTAAATGATCAGCTCTTTGATTACTAATTAGGCCGAAACCGACTATGTTCTTTTTTAATGGGCAAAATTAATTGGGTAGGTTTTTATTTTAAACGAGAGATTCAAAACGTAAAACTAGCTTTATTTCCTGAATTCCTCTAGTGCGTGCGTGCGTGTGTTTGTGTGTTTTAAAAATAAAATCTCTTCCAATCGGTATCCTCAACTCTTATGTTTTAGAAAAACTGTGTAATAGTAGAATAGAATTATTCAAGAATTATCTGTTCTTAAATTTAAACATTTAATTTAATCGCTTTTTTTTCAACAATTTATTTCGCAAAAATAAATAAATAAATAAATAAATAAATAAAATAAAATAAAATTTTATCTTCTCGAGGATCTCAAAAAAAATCATCTTTACTTATAATAAAGCACGATGTGTATGTGTGTGTGTGTTGGCGCTGTACAGGCGAAACCGTTCGATTTACAGCTACAAAATTTGGTATACGTATACCTTGGGTGCCGTGAATATGCACCTCGGAGCCCTTTTTTTGAATTTTGAATTAAAATTTTAATTAATTAAAAAATAAGCCAAATTTTAAAGTTTTTTGGCTATAACTTCTGAAAATATTGCTGCACAAAATTGATTTTTGCATCACGTTAAAACTCAAAAAACTAGCTTTTCAATGATACTAATGTTTTGATCTACGAAATAAAACTCTACTTTTTAATGAATTTTTAAACATTTAATTTAATCGCTTTTTTTCAACAATTTATTACTCAATAAATAAACAAATAAATAAAATAAAATTTTATCTTCTTGAGGATCTCAAAAAAAAAAAAAAAAAAAAAATCAGCTTTTGATAAAATGTTGCCATCACATTTTCAGAAGTTCTGATTTTTTAAAAAAGTTAATTACTACCAAAAATAAAACAGAAAAATACAATTTTCATCACGTGATTATATGAAATGAAAAAAACCGGAAATGTGATATTTTTTAAACCGTAAATGAAAGAGAAGATTTTTCTTGAACGTTTGCAACATCAAAATTAACTATTCCATTAAAGAATTAAAGTAAATAAAAATACAAAGTAAAAATATATTACAAAAGTGCGACAGTTAAAACTGAAAAAGAATTTTTAGAAAAACACCAAACAATAATCATCTGAGAGCGAGATTAATTATTTAAAAGTAAGAAATCTTAAACGAACTTTGAAAATGACGTCATTTCAAAGAAACGACGAACAAAAAGCAATTGATAATCAGTAGTAGTAAAATATTTTTGCATTCTTTTTTTTAATTTTTAAAACAATAAGACATGTTTTGAATTGTTACTTTTACTTATGTGAAGAAGATATTTTGTGCAAATCAAAGAATTCACCTACGTGATTTTAATTTATCTCCGCATTTTAATGAATCATACGAAATAAAAACGCATCTTCTTTCAAAGAACTAACGTAATATTAAAGCTATACTGGTAAAAGTAGGTCAGCTATTTGAAAACGCATCTTCTTTCAAACAAGAATACGTAATAATTAACAATACAACATTTGTAAAAGCATATAAAACTATTTTTATAAGCATATTTCGGAGACATCTAAACTTTCTAGCAAAACAATATCATGTTCTCTCAAGAGAAAAAATAAATCAACTATCATTCCAAATTAAACATATAAAAATGTCATTTTCGGTACGTGTCTGTATAAAATGAAACAAATATGAAGCATGATATTTTTGGAAAATAAATGGATGGAAACGTTTTCTATGATATTTTACTATACATATATTACTAATCCAATTAAGCAATTTTATTTAAGGCAAATATGGCTTAACATCTACAAGGCATCTTCTGTAATCGGAGCTCAACATCTAATTTATAAATTTTTTGGGGAGAGACATAAATCTCTTAGCAATTGGTCCAAGTGAAATATATAATTATAGATTTAGGGAAAAAAGGCTGATGAATTAAATTTTTACATACATCATCTGCTCAGTGAATCATATTTAACAAAATATTCTTGAGACATTAAGTCCTTAAATAAAAAAAGTGGCATTCCAATCAACTAAATCAATCATGAAAGCTGATCGATCTATGAAAATTTCAACATAACTATTCGATATAAACTGGGGATGTTAGATCACTTTATCAAGATATCAAAGAAGCCATTCAGAGTTACTCTAGAATAATTGGTCTAGATTATGATAATGATGATTGTTCTAAACTTGCAATATTCAGAACTGAATAAATCAGCCAGATTTGAAGAAGATAGAAATGTTTATTTATTTATTTAGAAGTTGAAATATTAAGAATATTTTACAAATATGAATCTATAAGACCAAAGGAATTTAAACTATAATTTTTTGAAATATATTTCTAAACCTAAAAAATATCATTGATAGCATTTATATACATCTAAAAAAAACTGAAGGTTTCAATTAACCTGCGAAATTTTTTCTGAATAATTCCTTGAGATCTTATAAATTATAGAAAAAATTTATAATGTTTCAATTTCTGTAGTGAACATAAAACTTTAATGTCGGACTATTCTGCTTTCAGTTCTTAGTTTTATTTAAAGACATGTGTTTTAGTTTTATTTAAAGAAAGGGAAATTTACGTGCACTGATAGAAAATCAGAGAGAGACGCGGAGTTCAAACATAGGACTGCTTAAGGCCTACATAATATTGTAAGTGAAATATATGATTATCGAAATTTGAAGCTTAAAAATATTTTGCTGAAAAACTTATTATGAGACCAAGTTATATAAAAAAAGATTTAACCCTTTAGTCGGTATTAATATTGGCGAACCGATTGGTCGCTAAAGGCGGCTAGTACCGTAATAAAATTGTTTAAACACACAAAAAAAATGTTTTCATTTGCATATATAGGTTTATAATTTCTGATTTTTCGCTCCCACAATTTTTTTGGAGTTAAAACAAAAATTCGGCCCATAGAGGGTTAACTTCATTTGTACAAAATAGCTCCAAAGTATGCAAAATGACACTCGATCTGAACAAGCAATCTTAATAGAGCATTTTTCCACAGATGATGTGAGTATCGAGCTATTATTGTCCGATATTCTCGCCCTCTCACAATCCAGCATGCTCGATATAATCCTATTCCGAGGGGGAGTCGTATTTCGCGCCGGCAATTACAAAGGGGATTTATTGTTTCTCTACTGCTGTAAAGCACTGGCAGTACATCTCGCTGGGATTAGAACAGAAATGCGCATTCAAATCAATCGATTCAAAAGAGGCGTCGCTTCTAATGCAGGTAAACACGAAGCTGGCGAGAACGCAACTGGCTAATAAAATGATTAGGAGAAAGTAGATCTGGTTTATTTATCGAGGAGATACTGAAGAACCCTCTTCTTTTTTTAATGCTTACCATCCAAGTGAATAATTGAAAGAGACAGAATTCAGTGTCCTGTGTGATTGCTTTTGCTTTTCTCGATGCTGAACTCGTCTTATGCTATTATCTATAAAATCAAATTATCTAAAAATTCTCCCATCTTTTTTATCCATTGTCCACATGTTTTGGAATGATGCTTATCCACCGATAATAGATATAATTTGAAGCAGATGTTGTTTATACGAATTCATTATAGTTTTAATTGCATAAAGCGTCGACTGTAAGGAATACTTACAAATTAATTTAAAGAAATCAGCATATAATAATATATATTTGTTTTACTTAGTAAGAAATATTTGCTTTTCATATTCCAATTGCTTATAATTTATTGGCAATAGACTTCCATTTTTTTTCAATTCTTACAATTAGCTCACACTCTCCCTATGTATACATACCTCGTTCAAATTTTCAATCGTTAATAAAATACTTTTTATTCATCCAATCAACTTCAAGTAAATTTATTAAAACATGTAATGGATGATATTTGACGTTAAAGCAGTTTTTTTCGAATATGAATTCATTAATGGTTTTATTAATTAATTAAAAATCAACTTTTCCTCTAAAAATCTTCATTTCTCCGCCGCCAAATAAGTAACGAATTCAGTTTGTTTTTCCCACACACTTATAATGTTAGGCTTAGAATGTTTTTGGCAGATTATTTTAAGCGATTCTATTTATTTTCATAACGTTGA
>JAOUZG010015602.1:2483822-2530807 GCA_026289955.1 Argiope argentata | reverse complement strand
TTTTGGCAGATTATTTTAAGCGATTCTATTTATTTTCATAACGTTGAGACTGAGATTATTTGCCGGTTTATTCGGTTTGATTATATTAACGTCCCGATTTTTTAAAGCAACGCTAAGGCTGTTTTTGGATCGCGTAATTTGGAACTGTGGTCAGATGAGGAGAACGACAGCTGAGCTGGTATCCCCTCACCAAACTTCCTTACGACACCAGTGTGAAAACTTTTGCCATACTGTGTCCCCGGTGTCTATAACGCTATCTAACCAGTTGGGTGAGCACAAAAGGAAAAGAAAAATGTTAAAAGAAAGAAAGGTACGATACAGCATTCAGGGATTTCCAGAGAGAATGCCATCGGTGTCGAATCTTACACGAATCTGTTCAATTTTTTTCTGAAGTTATAACTGGATGGAGGGGGCAAGAATACTGAAACAAATTGCGATTATTGGTTGAACTTACAAGGAAATGAATATACTAACTGAAAAGGAAAAAAAATGATAAATTATATTGGGAACATCTGTATGGCATGTATAAACAAGCAGTGAATGGTTAGGAAATCTGTAGCGTACGTCTGGGTCCGGAGGTTTTGTTTTCCCTCGTGAGATCTGCACTTTTGAAGTTATAATTTCGACAAGTTGCATTCTGGTTTCAGCCATTGTGCGGTCTTGAAGAGGTCTTGGTATTTATGAATACAATTTACTACGGAGTGGTTCTTGCCGCATGCGAAAGGGTATTCGATGCAAATGTAACCCTTATAACATAACGCTATCCTGTGCCCCCGGTGCCTATAACGTTAAGTTATCTAACCAGTTGGATGAGCACAAGATGGGGAGAGAGAGAGAGAGAGAAAAGGAAAAAAAAAGAAGAAGAAAAAGAAGGAAAATTTTGTTAAAGGAATAAAAAAAAAAGAGACGATACATCATTTAGGGATTTCCAGAGAGAATGCCATCGGTGTCAAATCTTACACGAATCTGTTCAATTTTTTTCTGAAGTTATAACTGGATGGAGGGGACAAGAATACTGAAAAAAAAAAATGGTGATTATGGGTTGAACTTACAGGGGAATTAGATTACCAACTGAAAAGGGGGCGGGATTGACAAGTTAAATTGTGAACATATGTGTGGAATATTAACAATCCCTATAGAGTCAGAAATACGTAGCGTCCATCTGGGTCCTAGGGGCTTGATTTCCATCATGAGATCTGCACTTTTGACGGATTTTTTAAGTTATAATATTGGTTGATTTTCATAAGGGGAATTCTTGTCTCAACTATTGTAGGTCTTGAAGAGGTCTTGGTATTTATGAAGATGGTTTACTATGGAGTGGATTTTGCCGCGTGAAAGGGTATTCGAAGCAACTCTCCTGTACCATTCTTCTTCGAGACTTCTTTCTGGCTTTCTCATGTGCCATGAGAGAGTGAGTAGACATTCTGTGGCATAGTGAATTGGAGATCCTATTTCCCCGCAGCTACAGTAAGGAGAGTTGGCTAGATGGAATGTGTGTAGGTATATTGGGAACGGGTCGTGTCCAGTGAAAAGGACATCCGTTCTGTTCCAGTTGGCAGCGTAGAGAGAAACTTTCGGTATTATGTTATGTGTGGAACGACCTGTTTCGCCTTCTTCCCATTCCTTTTGCCATCTTGTCATCATATCGGTTTGGAGGATGTTCTTCAGTTGAGATCTTGGAATCTTCATTAGATTTCGATCTTCATGAGCACAAGGCCGCTGTTTTGGCTAATTTGTCCACCACTTCATTCCCGTCATAGCCTACATGAGCCTTGATCCATGAAATGTTAATAAGAGGATTTTCAAGAAGAAGGGTAAGGTATCTCTTGGTAATTGGCTATTGGATTTTGAAGAACTTGAGGCTTGTATACCCTTATATAAAAACGTAGGTAACCCTTATATATACCGTATTGTAAGAAGGCCAATAAAAATATTACGACAACGATTTGCAAATAAAACCATTCATTCGTTTTAATACTCATTTGTTCAAAATAATCCAAAAGCTTAGTAAAATGCTACTCCAACAGAACAAGCCGCCTTTATTTACTTTACCTTTTCTTTTAATGCCAGTGCCGAGCAAACATTGGCTAGTAATCTTGCTCTATGTCTCTCCGGTATATCAGAGATAATCCTATTCCGATGGGAGTCGTATTTTGCTTTGGCAATTACGAGCAAGATTTAATGCCCGCCGCTGCTGTAAATTGCTCGCGATGCACTTCTGTGGGATCAGAATGGCAGAGAACATTCAAAATTATCGATTCAAATACTGCCGTTTTCTGTTTGCAGGTTTATTACGCCATTGGTCAGAAAAAAAGGGAGGTAATAAAGTTAGAATGTCAAAATAACTTGACGAGATTGTAAGAATCTGAATAGAAATATCTTTTTAAATTTCTCGTTTTCGAACTTTTATTTTTATTTCTCGAAGCTTCTAAGGAATTGTTATACATACTATTAATTAGCTTTTTTAAAATTCTCAACCCTTTATGTAGTGACGGTACTTTAAAATACCGATTCAATCCGGCTTTACAGTACGATTTTTTTCTAACAATATTCAAAGAACATGAACGTATATTCAAAAAAAAAGCAATAGATTCCAATTAAAAATAACATTATAAATAATTTATTATTAATTTAATCAATGAAATTATTTTAAATTAACTTTTTTTTCTTCTTCCTAGGTTTAATCTGTACCAAAACATAACTAATGGTTCAAAAGAAAAAAAATGATGCCTGTTGAAATTGACTGATTGAAAAATTGACGGCAAAATGATAGCGATGATGATGTGTCCACTATTCAAGGGAGGAGGGGGTGCAGTAGCTTCTGAGGGTATAGACCTTTGAGCAGCCGAGGGCAGAAGTCTGATTTCTAGCTCATATGAAGAGGACACACACTCATCACATTCGCCTTCACAACTCCTTTTTATAGGGGGACACATTCATACACCTCACAGATAGAACATAGAACAACCATGCCCTAACCAGGACTCGAACCCGGGACCTCCAGATCACGAGGAAGACCGTGCTACCTCTTTGCCAGTACGCCGGCTGAACACAAAATAATTGGGTAAATAAAAGGTTAAGATCAATTACTTAGTAAGTAATTTCATCACTATGCAAGTACCCTAGTCACTTGATACAATATGAAATTACGAATTTCACGTGTCCATTCTCCGGGATTTATCCCTTAAATTGGCGAATTGTTTTCGAAGTACACAAATGTTTTGAAAAAAAATCATCTTGGCAAGTTGGAAGACAATTGCAGATTCTCTACATCTGAGTTACAATCTGGTATCATAAATTGTCGATATTAGAAACAGTCAAAATTAGGCCGTGAAAATCCATTTTCAGTCGCTAACTTATAAGATATTGTAATTATCAAAAATCTTAAAATAGAAAAGTTGTTTGTGTTAATAAGGCGCTAATTTAGCCAATTAGATGTATTTTCTTATCTCCAATATTAATAACGGTAATAATTTATTTATATTGTTACGTTTTGTAGCGTAGCGGGTTCTGATTGAATGGACTTTACTTGAGAACAGCACAAACAAATATATGTGCAGCTATTAGAAGGATGACTTGAGAAAGGAAAACTTCAAATAAACGCAATCCAGCAGTCAACAGTTAATTCCAGCGTAAATACAAGCTTTACGCACAATAAAAACAGACTACAAAATATATATCGTATAGCACAGCAACAGTAAATCACAGCGAGCTCAACAATACAACTTCAACAGCAAACGTATACAAACGTATACAGCAACTCACTAATAACAAGCGAGAAAAGTAATCAGCTCGCTACAACGAGTCGCTTCTCTTGCGAGAGAAAACACTGCCGAAATTACAGCAACCCGTCCCTTATATAGACAAGCGAGCGAGCGCCTAAAAGCACACGGGGCTTCGTGAATGGTCCAGCGGCTACCAGACTACTCCTTTCGCCAAACCAACCCGATTGGAGTGAAGCTCTTCGTCAAGCGTCGTCAACTTCGGCATCGCTTCTGCGGTGATCACCCGCTTTTAACAATACTATTTCAACTCCTCCATCTTTTTTACCCTCTTTGAGCATGACGAACTATTTACGAACTCGACCGTGATTTAAGAAATCGCCCTATTTAATTATATATTACAAGTGAGTTAAAATTTCGTCCCTTTTTTACATCTTGTAAACCTTCTGCTGCTGTGGTGCGTGCTTATTGAAATGGGATTAAAACGAAATTGAAAATTCAACATGTGTTTTCTTCATGATGTTAGGCCGCCATTCTACAAACTACATTCAATTCAAAATTAATAGAGATTACTTTACATACATTTGCAAATTTTTGAATAAAGGGTGGCCCTGTCACGAGATGCTTTGAAATAGGTAGTCTTCCCTTAGGAATCTGCTTAAAAATCAAAAGATTCAAATTCTATTCCAAGAATCTCCCCGTTTTTTTATAGCCTCAAAAAAGCGAAACACTAAGAAACTTTAGAGAATGAAACAGTACACGAAACATACGAAGTTGTAATCATTAAAAAAATCGAAATTGAAATTTTGATGAATCTTTAAGTTTCAAAACTACATAAGTCTAAAAACTCCATTTTTGACTTTATGTTTGCTCGGCGTAAGAGCTTTTACACCATATATGTAGATTTCTAAAAGCTATATCGTTTTGTAGTCAAAAAGACAACTACGAAATGAAGAAATCTAGATGGATAAAATTTAGTGCACAGATTTAACACTTAAAAGTGGGATAGGTATCAAATTAAAAATCAAATCCGTCGACGGATTGATAATCTTTATTCTTTTACATACGTGTAAACGCGATTAATTCAGAAACTATCAATTTAGGTGAATGATATCTGATCCACAATTTTAGCATCTCTAGTATAGATCTTTATTACATTTTGAATCACATAAGAAGATTAACAATTTATAAGTTTGTACTTTTACAAACATTTAAGCATGATAGCTCAAAAACGCAAATGGTTTAAATAAATAAATTTTGTTTTCGGTTTTGTAACTTCAGATGTAGCTCCATGTCAAATACAGATTTCAGTCATTTTGAAAAAAAAAAGTCGTTTGAAATACAAATTCTTATTTATTGTTTTTTGTATATTAACCATGTTTAAAAAATTCTTCTATTAAATTCTTCTATTAAAATTTTCTTCATATTTTGTGTGATAAATACATATTTGTGTTGCTTATTTTGTATCATTCCTTTTAAACTATTAATAAACTATGAGAAAATTAGTTTTTTTTCCAGTTTTTAAAAATCGTTTGTACAATCCAACTTTTCGAGAATTTATAACATATTAAAAATTCTTGAGGTCGTAAATATACTTTTTATCGTCTGTTAACTCTTTTTTTAATTTTGAAAATAAATGTGCAGACGATAAAATGATTTTATGCATTATAATATTTGCTATTCTTTATAAAATAAACTTTTATTTAAAAAATAAGTCATTCTTTGAGATTCCATCTACTAACAATAATATTTTACATTCTGACATATTATGCAAAACTAATTCTTTCCCCAAATACTGATCTTTAAAAATTATTTTAATGATATACTTATAATAATTAAATAAAACACTGTTATTTCATTAATTTGAAAATTTATTTGAACATTATTTTCGAACATTTAAAAAAGAATGAACATTTCACCCGTGACGGTGACATTTTTTTCTGTCTTCATTGTAATTATTATCAAAATATACAAGCGGCTATAATAACAATAATACACAATAAATTTTTTTAAATATTATTTTTATTAACACGCAAAAAAGAATTTCATATTATTATTTGCCTATTAATAAATAGTTTTACGCTTTTACCGTCTAGCTCTTCGTCTTTCATTCATTTTTCTTTATGTAATAGAATCAAAATGAAATTATTACATTCGTTTCAAATTAATTATCTATACGAATGGCAGTTATTTTTCTTCATTAATTTAAACACGTAAAAATACAATAATAGTTACCTGCTGTATAGTTATACATGAGACAGAAAATTTTTGAATACATAAATGATGTAATCCTTTCAACCATATCTAATGAAATATATTTCTCATTGAAGTTAAATTTAATTAATTATTATTCGAACATTGCAATAGCTAATGAAATTTCACTTTTATTATTTTCAAATAAAATATAAAATTCGACGAGTTTAAGCTATTCATTTTAAAAATAAAAATGGCCAAGCAAGCACGCCGTTACATATTTTAATTATGCCTTCATTCGTTAGTTTCAACATTGTTTTAAATCAAATTAGCCCTTTAGAAAGTTAGACATTTTTTAAAAATTCGCCTTTCGACTTGTTCAGCTAAAAGGAAATTCTAAATTTTACCGTTTCTCTTTCAACTGATAATTAATAATTAGATGTAAATTACCAGAAGCACTGAAGCACTTATTATTTCACTAACGAAGCTATGCGCACGTTGAAATTTGAATTAAAATTTTAATAAAAATATGAAAATAAAATCATTTGCAAATTTCGAGCGAAATTAACAGGAAGGAAATACTGCTTTTCCTTTGTATAGCTCCAAAAGATAAAGAAAAAAATCCTTTTTAATAAAGAATTAATATGTTTGTATAAAATTTGAATTATAAATATAAAGGAGAGGTCATCTTTGTTATTATAATGATTACATTTTTCATATAATGTCGAGTCCATTTGGAATTATCTTGATTTTAAAATGTGAATTTTAATTTTTAACAAAAACGTATCTTTTAGATCTTGTATCTGTCTTCGTTCGGGTTGTATAAATCACACATAATTCACATGAAATATTTCTGCCTTTTTTTCATTTATAGTTCAGCGATTGTTCATACTAGTAAAATAAATGCTTAATAACTAGTAACGTGTTGTCTATCGAAACAAAAATATGGTCTTTTGTTTGGGACATTTTTATTCTGTTTTATTAAAAGTTTGTTGCGATTTCTCAGATAACAAATTGTTGGATTCGGGCTTGTTTTCATCCTTGGAACTTTGAATTTCATCACTCTCTTCATCGAATTGTATATTATTCGCGAATTTCTGAAAACTTTGCTTGTACACTCATTGTTTTAGGAATATCTTAACCCTACAACTATTTATCTCACGATTTCTGGTGACACCTGTTTATATATATATATATATATATATATATATATATATATATATATATCAATAATATTACGTTATTAATAGAATAGAAACAGGATATCCGCTCTTATTGTGACTCTATAAATATTTTCTAAACAGCCAAGGTTATACAAATAATTCGAGTTTGGCGAAAAATTTATTTTATATTTGAAACAATAAATGTGCTTCTGAACAAAATTACGCATTTTAATTCCCCCCCCCCCCCATCGTTTTGTGAGTAAAACTAACACAGTTGTTTAATCTAAATCGAAGTCTATACAATTTTACTTCAAAGAAAAATTAGAAAAGTAACACAGTGGTGCATGATTGCAATTTGCAAATTATCCGTTATGTATCATTTTGGATGTTCGAATTTAACTGAAATTTTTTTTTAAAAAAAAAGTGATTTTCAATATTACATAAATAGAACAGCTTTACTCGCAGTAGAATGGGATTTTTTGGGTATATTCCTTTAGAAAGACTACCTATTTCAATGCTTCTCATGACAAGACTTTGTGAAAATTTCTTCTGTTTTTCATCGATTATGGTCCCTAGAAATCAAGGCCACGAATCCATTCGAAACTTTATATTATATAACGCTTTATCCATGTAATATGAATTGAGTAGCTTTACCTATGTTATATGTAATTAGAATACTTTTAATTTGATTCTACCGGCTTGGAATATGTTGTTAGAAATGTAAAAATCTCGGATGAGTTCGTAAATTTGTTTATCTACTTCAAAGAAGATGGAAATGGTGGTGGGGTTGAAATTTTCATTTCGCTATAACTTTTTTAACATTGAAAAATAAATACAATTCTTAAAATTAGGGCCTAATTAAGGCAAATAATTTTGTATTTATTCTTCGGTAACTACAATATCTTGGAAGCTGGGAGTTGAAAAGTGATTTTCCAACGAAAAGATTTTTTTACTGCTTCTAACTTTCACAATTTATATTGCCAGATAACAATTCAGATGTAAAGAAATGTATTTTTGCTATCTAGCTTGCCGAGGGGATTTTTTGTATTGTTTAAAATGCCACATTTTCAAAATTATTTTACTTAATATGAGTGATAGGTTTGGGGATTGTTTTTTGGCACAAAAGCCATTTTTGGCTAAGCTGCGCCACACTCTCGAGTTTAAAATATTTGTATCTATTTATAGTAAAATCAAGACATGAAATGATGACAAAATCCAATTGTCTAAAACTTTAAATCTATGAGTTATGAAAAAGCGTATCAATGATGTAAAGTATGATACTGTGCTAAAAAGTGCGGTCAATGTTTATATGTGATTATAAAAACCGATATTTTTTTAAAAACCAACAAGACCAACATGAGGGGTCTTGGACAACAACTCGCCCAATTCAGGGTGAGACCCCTGAAAATACGCAAGATGTTGGTTAGAAAATCGTGGACACTCTTTAAGAATGTGTAAGACAGACTTAAGTTTGTTACATGTTGAGCAGAAGGTGTTGGATCCCCCATCAACAAATGTAGGTGGGTGAAATGTGTGTGCCCCATCCTCAAACTAGTTAAAATTATGTCCAGTTTTCTGTTATGTAAAGTTGGCCATATATCTATTGTCGGCTTAATTGTATAGGAGTTTATTATAGATTTGTGTATCCCATTCAGTTTTCCATTTGGAATGAAAAGTGAGACATATTTCTTGTAATCACAAGGAGGAAGATAGGTTTGGGGGACTGTATAAAAAGCTAGAAGTCTCAAGTTTTTGATAAATATATATTTAACTCATGAAAATGAATTGTTGAAAAAAATATTTTTCCTACAACATAAAACAAAATATTTCCCGACATTTTAACCATTTTTACAATTTTAACTAGTTATATATTTCGAACTGATTAAAAATAAGCTATCGAACGGTGATAAATACTTTAAAAACATTTGAAGTTGTTAGTCAGCATTGCATGAAAAAACTGGCCATCAAAAGAGGCAATTATTTTTTTTCTGACTAAAATCTGCATTGCATATAACAGACATATCCCTGCAAAATATATGACCTTAGGACAAATTATACCTTTGCCCTTTAAGCATTATCGGTCTTCTGCGAAAATAACTTGATTGAAAGCCATAGTAATTCGATAAGTAAACCAATACTGAAACCGCTTATCCGAAAATTCTGAGTCAGTATTGGAAAAGGGGAAGACTTGGAACACACTCAAATATTGGGATACCTGAATTACTCCAGTAATTAATATGGATTTTTACTATTGATCTTTTTAGGGTTTCAAATGAATTTTTAGTTTATTTATTCGAAGTATTTGACTGCTATCAATTATTTAAATGCCAATGAGTGTTTTGGGTTACCGAATCCATATGAACTTAAATTAAATTGCTATTAAATGGATTTCGAATCAGGGCGTCTCCACAAAACTTTCTCGCATACTCCTCTCGAATAAAGGCTTCATGGTACTTACGTGCCATTGATCATTTCCGCCACATCTAAAAACGCTCGCCAATAGATCGGCTAAGCGCCAAATTTTTTAAACCAAGTATTCAACAGCATTAGGGAATTTTGGCTGCCAAAATGAAATTTGGCGTAATTGGCGGATTGACGGTCTAATACTTAAGTACCGGATTTATTCCCTTCTCTTTGCACAGAATCGTGGACTATGGGTGACATCATGAAGGATATGTACAGGGTGTCCATAATTAAACGACCCTACTTTAAAGTTGTCTACAGGTGAAACTATTGTTCAGAAAGTTATAAAATTTTGTATAGGACATAATGGAGGGAAGGGAATTTGTTTGACCGAATAAAAAAATAGCTCGATATTTCGCCACCATGGACAGTTTTTCAAATGAATTACACATTTAGTAAATTCTTTTACAAATTTAATTACTACAAAGCATGTTCCACATGACGGCCATCATTTTCCGCTACCAACTGGAATCATAAGACAGCATGTTCCATAGTTGACCGTAGTGTGTTCTGGGGAGTAGTAGAAAGACGCTGTGGGATGCTGCTTTTTAAATCAGGTAAAGTTTTTGGATTAACAACACTTACCAGATGTTTTAAATGTTCCCAAAGCCAAAAGTCACATGGATTTGGGTCTGGAGACCGGGGAGGCCACAGATCACGAAAGTGACGCCTGAAGACACGTTCTTTTGTAAAATGATTATGAAGAACATCCTTTACCCAATGGCTAATGTGTGGAGGAGTTCCATCTTGACGTAGACAACTTTAAAGTAGGGTTGTTTAGTTATGGACACCTTGTATTTTAATTTCACATAAGAAAGTTATGTGTTTTTTAGAGCTATAAAGAAAACTAGTAATTGTGTTCTAATGGTATATAATTCTCAAACAAAAAACAAATTCTCAAACCGCTGGCAAGCAGTTAATACTATAAATACTATAAAATTAAATAGGAAGTTCAGAGGTCTATTTCTTGAATTATTGAAATCAAAGTCAGACATACAGTTACAACTGTAGTCTTAAGAATACACACCAAGTTTCATGTATTTAATAAATGCGCTGAAAGTACAAAAATGAATTCATTATTACCACTTTTGAGTTCTTGCATTAATATGCATGCAAGAGTATGCATGACAAGTATCTATATTTTAGATGTTAATCCTTTGTACCAAAATTTTCCTACCTAACTCTTTGCATTTTATAGTTATTGAGTTCATTTGTTCTCAGAGGGACCGACTTTCTTTGAATATATTTTGTTAAATACGACAGAAATCTACATATTTGATCGAAATCCATATACCAAATTCCAACCACCAGGGGGCATCTCGTAATGAGGATGAGATGCTTCCGGCATGGTAGTTGGATCTCGCCAACCTGGTGGGCATGCTAATAGTTAAGGGTAGGCTCCTCCCATCAATGACAGGACATACTTCCTACGGGAAGGACTGTACCATAGCCGGTGATGGTCATTTGATCTCAACCCTACTTCCCACTAGATTTTCTGTTGCAGCGGTCCGGCTATTCAGTTCTCGTGGTTTAAATTCGCTTGCTTACGGGAGAGTCAGAGAGCCTAGTATGACTATGCCAAATTCCACCACCTAAATCCAAGTATTTTTGTTCATAAGCAACATAATACGAAAAATTATTTTTCGCAGTCATAGGGATCTGAAATAAGGACATTCATTAAAATCTGGAGGAATTCGAATTTTTTGGCGTTTACTTCCCGATAAATTCCAATACTAAAACGAATCTTTCATAATCTGACAGTTTCAAGAGATTTATTGTCACCCTAAATTCTTAAATTCCTTAAAAATATACAATTCATTTTAAAAGTAAATGTTAAATTTAGGGTGGAACTTACCGTATATATAGAAACAGGCTTGCCAACTGATATAGTCCGTGAGCATCCCCGATAGCGGCATTCCCACAACAGCTCCTGCGTAAGATCCTGAAAAAAAAATAATAATGTGTGGAATCCAAAAATTTCATAATTTATTTATTGTTGCGTTTCAAATTCTTTCCTATTTGTAATCCGTTGAGGAGTTTATATTCTCTAGTTGGCAACATTTTATTCAAAAATAAATTAATTTCAATGCTTTCAAAAAAATCGTTTGGAATGTTGTATTATTCGTTATGAATATTCTTATTTCAGTTTTCATGCTTTTTGAATTAAGCTTACTGAATGGAATTATGAATGTAAATAAATTATTCTTTTTATTATAGATATCACATAATCTGTTTATTAAATTTCGAACCCGTACAAGTGGCGCCATCTGCTAGTAGATTTTAGAAATAATTGATTTTAAGATGTGTAATATTTTTAATGATGAAATGCAAATTAAAAACTGAAGACGTAAAAAACATATACTAATAAATTTTTGTTTTCATTAAATATCTGAATAGCGTAACTGATTTTCCCACAGAGTACTTAACCGTATTGAATTTATTTCATTTCTACATTTGCGCCTCGTGGAGATATGAGAGGTTCATTCATTGAAGGATTTTCCCTACTTTGAACCATAATTAAATGAAGAGGACGGAATCTGTATTGGGATTTCACTCTTTAACTTTTTAATTGTGATGCTCTATGTTATACGAGTATCTGATTATAGCTATCAAAATTTATAAGTTGATATTAAATCATGCAAAGAAACTATAAGAATTGTGTGGAACTGCCGATAACGCTTCGTTAAGTGGTGGCAGTATGATCGGCTGTACAAAAGAAGTATTCAACAGAATTTTAATGCAATAAAAAACAATTCATTTACGAAACAAAAAGTGCCATCTAATTAAATTATAAAAAAACAATTATGGAACTACTAATATTTATATATTACCAAATTTATATATATAAATTAAACAATCAATCTAATGAATCTGCAGTTACTAATCCTTGAGGCTAATATTATCACTAGCCAACCACAGCACGGAAATAAATAAAGATAAAAAATTAAAGGAAGTTTTAAGAGTCAATGGCAAAAATAATAAAAAGACAAACAATTAAAATAACAACAAAAAAATAAAGATTAAAATGAAATCTGCCATGCATATATCAATGTAACGTGTCAGAACATCATTTCTTGAACTGCCAAGCACCACGTGCTCGTGCGAATTAAATTATACTTTTTATTCATTTTCATGGTTTTATCGAATGAGTCACTTTAGTATCGCAAACGATCACAAAAAAAAAAAAAAACCCTTTTGTCTCGCATTGATTGTTTAAAAAAAATATCGCATTTCCTATTTATTTCATTTCACATAATCTCGTGCACAAAATGTCATTTTTCTAGGTTTTATTTGCTGTAGTCATTAACTTATTTTTTAAATCGAAGCTTTTGTAAATGAGATGGCAACACGTAATTAAAAGTTGATTTTTTGAATGTACGTGCAGATAATAAAATTTCAATTTTTCGCCCACGTTTTTTTTTTTCGACTACGGAGTTTTGTTGACACTACAAACCTCATTCCCAAAATATCATCATGTTCTGACATGATAATAAATCTTTCTTCTCCTTTGGAGAATTCTCAGTAGTAGAGGATTTAAAAGAAAGCAAAATCTTCCACTATAATGTAAATCCATTGATTTTTACCTCTAAATAAATTTGCATTTTTCAACTATTATTAGTAGTTATTTACATTTATTGATGTTTAGTTTTTTAACACGCTCATTGTCATGATTTATACTTGTGATTTGGATAATCCATTTATTTATATTTCTCTTCTTTACTATTTTTAACTGTGGTAGTGAAGGAGGTATCAAATCAAATAATAGATACGAACTAATTAGATGGTTGTTTCAAATATACACAGAAAAATCGTTATCGGCCAGCTACGCCATAATTAAAATTCAAAAGAACATGAATATTGTTACGTTTTTAGCGTAGCGGGTTCGGATTGAATGGACTTTATTTGAGGACAGCACAAACAAATTTATTTACAGCTATTTACAGGTATATACAAGATGACTTGGAAAAGTAAAACTTCAGAAAACACAATTCAGCAATAATCAGTCACTTACAGCGTAAATGCAAGTCTTACGCACAATAAACACGGTTTTCAAAACAGCTATCGTATAGCACAGCAACAGTCAATCACAGCGAGCTCGATAACACAGCGTTAACAGCAAACGCAAACACAGCTCACTAATAACAAGCGAAAAGCTACAAGTAAGCGAAACGCTTCTCTTTTTCGAGAGAGATTCTCTATCTTTGAGCGATCAACTGCAGGAAGCAGCAACCCGCCTCTTATATAGTCGGGCGAAAGCACGGAGAGGTTTCCGCAATTAGGGAGAAAAACCTCGGCGCAGCCAGAATTCTCTCGGGGTTACCAGAATATTCCTCCCGCCAAGTCAACTCGGCTGGCGCAGAGGGCCTTGTGACGCGCCGCCAACGTTTTCACCTCTGGCGAGCGTTCGCCCGATTGTAACAATATCTTCAATCGATTATTTAAAAAAATACGAAATACAGAATAATTCCTTAGTAAATGCATTATTAGACTAAGATTTAGATATCCCATGTTTTATTAGAGTAAAAGAAAAATTATATTTTCATAAAATATTCAAACACTTAACGCCTAAAGGAGTTTTATCTCATTATAGTATAGCATCAAATAATATGTACCCTAATAGAATTTCTTCAAGTTCTTTTTTAAAGCAATCAATTTTTTTTAATGCTACTAGGAATGATCAAGTAACAGATCATACCTTACAAGATCAATGGTCTAAATATTTATTGTTGCGAAACATTGTTGATCGAAAAAAAGTGGCAATATTTAGGCGATTTGTTCATTGTTTGGTGATTTGTCAATAGTTCAAGCCTAATATCTGACTGTACCTATCTGATCAAAGGACTCCCTTCTTTATTCCATTTAAGCGATGGCAAAGAAGATGGTCCATATCGGTACCATAGATGGTCCAAGTGTCACTCTGAACGGCAGTAAACATGTTTAGATCAGTTACTGCATACTTCAAGAAATGGTAAATGGCAAGATCTTCGGATATTATTCTTAAGTCTTATTAAAAAGAGAATAAAATATGGCGACTTACCGCAAAATGCTATGGTTGCGAGCCGACTTCTTTCCATGGGAGGGGCCCAATACTTCCAGATGCCATGGCAAGCAGGATAGGTCACTCCCTAAAAGAATAAATAAAGGAACACCGATAAAGGCTTCATTCAACACATTCATGTGTACGATATGCTGGCTTTCTTATATACATAAACTAGTAGTACCCGCACGGCATAGCATTCCAAAAATAGTTAGCTTCACAATTAAGTCTAGCCTCCACCGAATATGACATCAAGCAAACATAAAAATATGTTAAGAAATTAAGAAAAATAGCTACAGAACAATTTTTTATAGCACTCATTCAGAAATATTTAGTCTTTTTTTCAAAGGTAAAACTATGATATGTACTTAGACAAAACTCGGGTGATCTTATTGAGGTTGGATTTCCTTCTTTTCGGCATAATGAGTTTTGATTCACTGTTTAAAATCAGGCGTAAACAAAGAAATATGTCGTAAATGCGTACCACAGCTCTTGCTATTTGCACGTGCACAGTTTGAGTTTTTCGAGCATGCGTGGATAAATTGAATGGCAATTTTAAATTTTCTCTTCTTATTTTGACACGATTTTAACGTACTAAAACCTTCCAAATAAACGCTCTACAAAATGATACAAATATCTCCAATATCCGTTAATTATTTCTAGTGTTTTTGTGGTTTCAAAATACAGACACATTCAGGAAACTTTATTTATTATTATACACAAATATTTTAAAATGTTCGTACCATTCAACAAATAATAAACATTCCGATTATTTATTCTAGCCCCGATATTTGTAAAAAATAATAAATCCATTCATCGTCTTAGACAAATTAGAAGTGAATTAGGGAAGACACAATTACTGTGATTTTGACAATCATACACTAAAAACTTTAAAAAAAAACTTAAGGCAAAATGCAAAGTCTGTTAGTATGTCTAATTTGTCTAGGTAAATTATGTCAAAATCTGGCTTTCAGAGACTTGATCATTTTTAGATTTTAGTTTAGTTATATTAACCTCCCGTTGTAATAAAACACTAGAGTTATTTTGGGACAGACTTCGTAAATTTGAACCACGGTCAGATGACGAGTACGACACCTGAGCTGGCGGTTTTTCGGTGGAATTGGGTCTGGAATCCACGAACCGGGGAAAGAGAAGGGAACCGTCATTTTTGGAAGATGGTATCTTGTTCGTATAGATTAATATAGTTATCTATACATAGGTTTAGTTGTTTTGAAAAATTAATTGTTTACCTAATAGTCTATAATATTTAATCGTGCATACAAATAATATCAATCACATAACATCCTATTATGAATTTACTTCATGCTTGTTTTTCGAAAATATCGTTTTTTTAGATGTGGTCAGAGGACAAGGGCAACACCTGAACTATTGCCTTATTCGCTAGATACCAAATCTTCATTAACGTTAGAGCGTTTGACATTGGCTGAAAAAGAAGAATCTTTATACCATATAAATCTTTAGTGAAACAAGGTCTTGAATTCGCTATTTTTCAATCACTAAGACAGTGTCTCATAACCACGTGATTGGGCAGCTCAATTTAGAAATAGTTGCTAATAAGATCCAAACAGCATATAATAAAAAATGCGGATTTTAATAATAGTAAATTATGTTAACTGTTTCTTTTAAAATTATGCTGTATTCCTAGCGATGTGTCTATCATACTTCAAAATGATTAATAAATTGGATTTATATTTTCACCACTATTTTATTCAAAAAGGGGATTCAAATTATACATAAAGAGGAAAAAAAAAATCAATATCTGTAAATGCTATTATTTTACACTATCTGAAAAATACATAATATATAATCGATTGTATAAGTTGTAAACAAAAATAAAACTTAAACCTATATTTCACTTTTGACAAATTTTTTGTATTCATAATTCTGGAAACCTTTTAAGATAGAAGCTATCGTCATTGTAATAAGAAAAACACAGATTATTAAAATAATAATTTTTTGTTGATAATACTTAACTTTTAATATTAGAATATTTCCTTTGATTCATCTGATTTTCCAACAGCGAGCTTTCATATAAACAACAAATAAAAAATACTGTGATATTATATCAAATTGCGAAATCCTTAATTGTAGAAAGACTTTCACTAAAATGTCTCTAGATTTTTGATTGATTCTTTTACATAATCTTCTTTGCTTGGAAAATGTCTACAACAAAAATTTGTAAACACACCATTTATTATGAAAGCTTGGGAAAAACCCAGAGTTAATATTCAGAAAACCAAATTTCTTTTCATGAGATTGCTGTCACTCATGCAATAATTCAGAGTTTGCAACTGAACTTTATTTTGCTTTAGAATTGTAATTAAAAATTTTAACATTTAAATTATGAAGCAATATTTAAATTTTTGAAAATATTACCTTAATTTCCTAGCATGAATTGGAACATCTCTTTTACCTTATAAATAAACATCATGTTAAATCTTTTTGAATAAAAAATTATACTTCTGAGGTCGGGAATTTACAATGTTGACATCTTTGAAATACGGTTTGCAAAACAGTTAAGGTTTGCTTTTTGAAAATGTCAAGTAAATGGTGACTTCAGCCGGCTCTCTGGCACAGAGGTAGCGCGTCTCTCTCGTATTCTGCGAGTCCCGGGTTCGAATCCTGATTGGGGCATGGTTGTTTTGTGTTCTATCTGTGAGATGTGGGGCTGTACCACCCTGTAAAAAGGGGCTGTGCAAGCGTGTGGGTGTGTGTTTCATCCTCATATGAAATAGAAGTCAGACTTCTGTCCTCGGGTGCTCAGGGGTCCATACCCTCAGAAGCTACTGCACCCTTCTTTCCATAGTAAAAAGCGGACACGAAAACATCATCATCAAATGGTGACTTCAGGAAAAGGAAGTGTTTGTTAAAAGCTCTGGTTTGACTTGGTAAAATGTTTATTATTTAGCCCATCATACCATGGTTAGGTTTTTTTTTATTGTTACTTAAATCTTATTTTACTATCTGAAAGTCAATTATTTTTTGAAATTCTATTTTAAACTATAAAAACATCACATTCATGATCAGATCGTAGCTGAAAATTATTTAATCTCAACACTATAAATTCCTAGCCGGATCCTGACACAGAGTTAGAGCATCTTTCTCTTGAGTTGGGTGTCCCGGTTCGGGCCTGGTTGTTCTTCTGTGATCTATCAGTGAGATGTGTGACTGTGCCCCCCTGTAAAAAGGGGCTGCGCAAGCAAATGTGGTGAGTGAGTAGCTAAGTTGTACTCTTGGCCTTAGTTGGCTCTACTTCAAAAACAACAGACGCTTCTTTCGGCTTAAAATCGCTGACTTGTCCATGACAAGTGCCATTAGTAACAACAACAGCAACTATGAATATCAAAATAAGGCCTTGTATAGATTTTAAAAATGGCATTAGCGTAATTAAATTGAACTAAACTATAGATTCCATGTTTATACCAGAAAGTAAAGACTCAAACATTTTTCAGTTAGTTTAATTGAATGTGCATTTGGGACAAACCTCCTAATTTTGAAATATATTTGGATTGCTCTTCATTCAGTACGCTCTCTCAAAACTTCCAATTCAGAACAAAAACAAAAGTAAGCTTGATCATCCACAGATTTAATGTCTATCAAGATCGTTTTTGATTTGATTTGTCTGGGTTCTTCTGTCTCAAGAGCTATGATGTTGACTATGGTGAACCACCGCTGTTAGTGCTCCAAAAGATAGAACCATTTGAAGTAGAGCTCCCAAATTTGGTATAGATATACAGGGTGTCCCAGCTAAACAGGATAAACTCTGGACAGCCAGATTAGTTGTAAGGAAGACATAAAATTTCCGAAGGAACTCTACCTCTACGACCCATAATTTCTGAGGAAAACGCGAGAGAAAAGGTATGACGTCATATCCAGTTTACGATAAAATCCTCTATTCGAAACATGAACATCAATACTTGCATAATTTTAAATAGGAAAATGTTCGAAATGCCCCCCGTGCATATGGAGGCATGCATGCGTGCATTGTGCAATGGTTGACTGCATACATTCTAGCATCGTAGAGTCTACAAAAGTAAACGCACTGCGGAGACAAACGGACCAAGTTCATCTCTGAAGTAACTGGGTCTCGACAAACCAATTCCTTTACATTGCCTCACTGGAAGAAAACTAAAAGAGTCAGATCTGGAGATGGTGGAGGCCATGGAACTCGACCCCGATGTCCAATCCAGTGGCCAAATACAGTTTTTTTTTTGTAAATTGGATATGGCGTCATATATTTTCTCGTATTTTTTTCAAAAATTATGAGTTGTAGAGGTACAGTTTTGAGGGCATTAGTTATATCTTCCAAACAACGAATTTGGCTGTGGAGAATTTATTCGGTCTTGATGGGACACACATTATACTTTAGCAGTTAAAAATATTCATCGCGGAGTGATTTTATTAAAAAATTTTTTTAATTAGCTGAGCTGACATTTAGCCTTTTTAATAAAAACCTTTAAAAATTTTAGGTACTTACGTATTAGACCGTCTATGGCAACGGTTTAGTAACTCATTGGCGATGGATTCAAATTTGGCGATAAACCGTCGCCGCTAACAAAACCAACAAAAGAGCGGACAACAGTTAAAGTTTGAACAATTTTTTAAATAATGACGTGGTGTTTTTTTTTTTTTTTTTGCCATTATTGGTGGTTTAACTACTCATTGGCGACGCCTTCGAATTTGGCGATAAAGATCGACGGTCTAATACGTAAGCACCAAATTTACTACACAAAACTTATTTTTATACCATTTTAAAATTTTAAAAAATGATACTTCCATCAGCACCAAATTAATTAAAAAACAGCTTCTTTTAATGCATTTTGGTAATTATGAAAAAATATTTTCTGTACGATTTTCAACATTGAATTTCATTTTTGAAATAAAATTCAGTCCGTTTCCGTTTCCCCCAAAATAATTAGCTATGTAATTATCTTCAATGATTAAATGCAAATGAAGAATGATTCTATTTAATAATTTTAAATTTTACATTATATCAGAAAGAGGATTACAGTACCATGAAAGTTAGAATGCGAATTAGGAACTGGTTAAGCTTGCAATGGCTCAATAATGTACACTCAATTAGGATGCTCATATGCATAATAAACGGAACACAGTTACAGCTTCTAAACTAATCCAGCTTTATTACGTATCACAATATGAAGGTGATGATTCGAATCCGAATTGTCAAGAGCAGTTCGATTAGTCTAATTAGAATCTTCTGTTTGAATGATATCAGGGTTCAGAGCATGACATTCATAATGAAGACTGTAAAAGAATTCTTTTTCTTGCAGCTATGGAAGTTTCTGGACAGGTTCTTTTTTGAGGGGGAAGAGGAGGTTGCCTTCCCCTGGTAACTGTAATCGGCAGTAATTTCGGCAACTGATACATACGCATCATAGTATATGATGATGATGTCGTGTCCGCATTTTACCATGGAAAGAGGGGTGCAGTAGCTTCTAAGGGTGGCGACCCTGAGCACACGAGGGCAGAAGTCTGACTTCTAGCTCATATGAGGATGAAACATACACCCACACCCTTGTACAGCTCCTTTTTACTGGGGGGCACATTCACACATCTCACAGATATCACACAGAAGAACAACCATGCCCCAACCGAGACTCGAACCCGGGGATCTCAGAATACGAAGAAAACGCGCTACCTCTGTGCCAGCAAGCCGTCATGCATCATAGTATATACGAACTTCTTATCGAGTGACCAACAGGAATTAAATGTTATAATATTTTAATTTCAATATAGTGTTTCTATTTATAAGTAAATATTTTAATCCATTAGCAGCCGCAATCTCTATTTGGAGTTTTTGGAATTTTTAGAGCACTTGGCAGTTTAGTTTTATTCTCTGTATATATATATCAGTCAATATTGTATGCAGCAGAAATTCTGTATTTCGTTCTTCGTTTTTTTACTATAAAAGAACAAATTTGAAATTTCTTCAGTAAGTTGAACGAAACGCCGGTTTTCTGGCACAGAGGTAGCGCGTCTTCCTCGTGTTCTGGGTTTCTCGGGTTCGAGCCTAGATTTGGGCATTGGTTGTTCTTTTGTGTGCTATCTGTGAGATGTGTGACTGTGCCCCCCCCCTGTAAAAAGGGGTTGTGCAAGCGAATGTGGTGAGTGTGTAGCTAAAGTCGTACTCTTGGCCCTAGTTGGCGTTGCTTCAAAAACAAGAGGCGCTCCTTTCGGCTTAAATCTGATGCTGTATCAGCAGGGGGCTTGTCCATAGACAAGTGCCATGAGTAACAACAACAACAACTTTGATTTTTTTTTATTTTGTTGCGGTGGCCTGGTGGTTAGGTCCCTATTTCAGAACTAGATGGTTTCAGGTTCGAGTCCCGATTCCACTGACTAACCTTCGTGTAAGCGAATCTCGTGAATGCCAAGTTCGTTGGGAAAAACATCCTCCCACTGGTGAGGTGTGGGATCTTGGAGGGCGGGTTCCAGCCCAGGAGTTTTTTCAAGCTCACTAGGTGTTTGACACTGATTGACTAAAGACTTCTGTAATCCAGAAATGCCGTGGTGGCCTGATGGTAAGGTCTCAAAGTGAGCCTTAGGGTTTCAGGTTCTAGATCTGATTCTCCCGATGAACCGTCGTGTAAGGGGGTCTGTTGCACTTACAATCCGTCCGGTCGAACCTCCTCTCGTTAACGTGGTGTGGTGTGGTGTGGTGTGGGGGTGCCAGCTGAGGTGTCATCCTCGTCATATGACCACGGTTCAAAATTACGAGGTTTGCCCAGAAATAGCAATAATGTTGCTTTTAAACTGAACTTTAATGTAACAAAAAGAAACTAAACTAAATAAAATTTGATTTTTATGTTATAAAGAAATATCATTCATAAATAATTAATTTAGATATTGCAGTAACTATTTGTTATTAAGTCTTTTTTATCAGTCATTTTATTACGATACCCTATTTATTTGAAAAATATCTTATACTTTCAAAATAAAACATAGTTCGAATATAATTATGTCGTTACACAGCTTTTTGTGCACATACATAACTTATTTGTCCCAAAAATTCAGAAAAAAATTGAGGTTAAGGAATTAATTATTATTCATAGCTTTCTGATTATAAGTGGATCATATAACATATTGTTACAATCGGGCGAACGCCGTGGAAACGCACCGAAGGTGAAGGCGTTGGTGACGGGTGTGAAAAAGCTTGTCGCCAGCCGAGTTGATTTGGCGAAAAGAATAGTCTGGTAGCCACTGGATTTTTCATGAAGACTCTGACTGTTTTCCACGCGCTCGCTCGCTCGGGTATATAAGGGACGAGTAGCCGGAATGAGTGAGTTGGTTAAGAGTTCCTCTCTCGGAAGAGAAGCGTCTCGCTGGACTAGCGGATTACTTTCCTCACTTGTTATTACTGTGCTGTGTTTACGTTTGCTGTTAACGTTGTATTATTGATCTCGCTGTGATTTATTGTTTGCTGTGCTATACGATAGCTGTTTTGCAGACTGTGTTTATTGCGCGTAAGGCTTGCATTTACGCTGTAAGTTGTTGACTGCTGGATTGTGTTTATCTGAAGTTTTACTATATCAAGTCGTCCTGTAAATAACTGTAAATAGCTGTAAATAAATTTATTTGTGCTGTCCTCAAGTAAAGTCCATTCAATCCGAACCCGCTACGCTAAAAACGTAACAATATTTTGTATTTTTATACACATCCCTACCCACATTTCTTGTTTTAGAATTTCATTCTACTACTGTATCAGTCATACATCTAATAGCACTATAGTGTTATGGGATTTGACTCAATAAAGCTAGTTCATAAGCACAAAAACTGAACATGTGTAAGGCTATTAAAATATTTCAGCTTTAATATGTATCATAACATAAAGGTAGCTTAAAATGAGTCATGAAATTCAAGTCCTGTTTTAAGTTTTAATTATAATTAAACTCAACTAATGTTCCAGCCAGCTAGTCGCCAAAGACGGCTAGTTGACGATACATCTGAAAAATTCTCATGAATCGCTATTCAACCCATTTCATATATAATCAAATAAGATTTATATCCGCTACAAATATAACTGGAATTTCAAAATTCTACATTTTTATAGCTTTTTTTATTAGAAATTCAGAAAATCCTAAATCATATTTGCGATATCCCCATAAGTCTTCTTTATATTTATTATTCTATAGTTAAGGTTTATGTACACAAAAGTTACCGAGACTCATAATACTTTTGAAAGGAAATCAAGGCAGGCTTTTTGAAAATTTTGCACAAAAGAAAAGTTGAAATAAATCCATTTCAAAGAAACAAAATTTGTTTTGTCTGGCATCAAGAAGAGGATGTATGTATTTATTTGTTAAAACCTTACGAAACGGTAACAATTTATCGTATAATGTATCTCGAGGAGAAAAGTTTCTTGCCAAGAAAAATTTTCTTTTTGGAAGAACAAATTTTAACGAGTTTTCTATCTTTCGACTTTTTTTTCTTCCTATTTTGGCATATTGTAGATTAAAGTGATATTTAGCTACAATTTGTTTTTGTTAAGAGTTTGTTTGCTAGAGAAAAGCGTATGTATTTTGAGCTGTCGTATAGGAAAGCGAGTTTTTCTTTCTTGGAGAAGTAAAGCACTTTGTTGAAAAACAAGTATCAAGATTTATTTGGTTGTCAAGAAATTATTTATTGTTATAGCCATATAAAAGGTTTGTTATAGGTAGCAGAAATGATATTATTTACAAGCAGAATTGGTTTTGAAGATTTATTGAAATACTAGCTTTGACCCACGAAAAATTTGCAGAAATTTTGATGTGTATGTATGAGAACTTGTGTTCTGATCACAATGTAAAATGTCATCAAACAGTATCATTATAATGCTGTTGAAAATAATTTTCGCTCAAAAAATAGTCTGTCGCCAAATTTTGGCGAAACATGTTAAGCCTTACTCATTGGGAAATGAAGATATTTTTCATGAAAGTTAGTTTTTAATTAATAAAAAATTAAACACTCAATGAACCGGAATAAATAGAAGCCTATGTTTTATTGTAGACTTTAATCCATATCTGTGCTAAATTTCATTCAATTTCGTTCAGTCGTGCTGGCGTGATTGACTAACATTATCCATTCATCCAAACTTTCACATTTATAATAATTGTATAAATTTTAATGGGTTGGAATAAATTTTACTATTCAGAGTGTTAAAAAAACTGATGACAAATCTTTAAAAAGGGGTCTAGACATGTTGCAATAAGCCGCTTTTACAATAGAAAATTTGTTCAAGAATTTAAAGAATGATAACTAAGCGGAGTTGATAGTTTTATTGAATGCTCCTCTTTTTTCTGTGCGCTGGAGAGTATTCTATAAAACACCAGATGATTGTATTTTTTGACAAAAAACATGCTCAACTATTGTTGTGTCGCTTAGTGTATCACAATCGTGCTGGCGCGAATCTATCAATATCATCTCAGAAATTGAGCAACTGATATTAGATTTGGCGACAAATATTGGCTTAATCTCAGAGAGTAATAGCTTGTCAACTTTTTACTTCTATTGTAAAGCCTTTTTTATTATCGTCTATACTACAACATATCTAGCCACTAAATTGTCATACTTTTGGAGAATGGTTAGATTAGGACAGAACTCTCAACCTTAGGGTTTGTTACATATCTACTAGAAAAAAGTAATTACTCATGTCCGGAGGATGTTATGTGGCTTATGAGGATTTTACCACATACTCTCCCACCAGTGAGTCGGCGATGAGTTGAACGAGAAATTTTGAGTCAAGTATATGACGAGCGTGTGTGGGTTGTGGTTGGTGATGTTGGCAGTTGTGTCTAATGCACCTGATGGCTTTTGCTGCCGGTAGAGGGCACCAAAAGTTGTAGAAAGTTGCTTATTTAAGGTTGCGGGTTGGTGTAGGTGAATGGTAGGATGAGGTCGATAAGACCGAATTCAAAATATCAGGGTTTGTAGCTGAGTAACATAGCCACTAGGCAAAAGTCATTACTCGTGTCCGAGATGTTATCTGGCTTATGAGGCTTTCACCACATACTGTCCCACCAGTGAGTCGGCGATGAGTTGAACGAGGAATTTTGAGTCAAGCGTATGACGAGCGTGTGTGGGTTATGGTTGGTGATGTTGGCAGTTGTGTCTAATTCCCCTGATGACTTTTGCTGTCGGTAGAGGGCACCATAAGCTCTAGAAAGTTGCTTATTCAAAGTCACGGGTTGGTGTGAGGGAAAGGTAGGTTAAAGTCGAGAGGATCGAACTCAAAATATTAGGGTTTGTAGCTGAGTAATATAGCCACTAGGCAAAAGTCATTAATAGGGTTCCAAAAGATATATCTGGCTTATGAAACTTTCACCGCATGCTATTTGTCATGAGAACGTAAAAGAACTATTGTGGTACCTAGGGACTTGGACAGTCCAAACTTTCTCACAGAATGTTAGTAAATGATCGGATGTCAAAGATCAATGGATGTAGGATGATAGTGTACAACCCATGGAACCTGCTCCAACAATAATAGATCCTCAAAAGCAAATAAGATTGATGGACAATGGTCAAGTTAATGGACCTCTGCCTAGGATCATTATGCTATCAGCTGCAACATAAAGATCATTAATAGAAAGCACCTTGACAGTTAGATAAGACGGTCAAGATTTAATATTAAAGAATCAGAGGTTAAATTTTCCAGTTGTTCTTATCCTTAAACCCTTTGCGGTTCGATGTCGAGTGTGACTCGACATTCAAGACTGTGCATCATTTTGACTTTTTATTTATTTATGTTTCAAATTTAATTGTTAAAATCGCCTACATAATTGTTAAGAGATGTCGATTAATTTTTCAAAGAAATTCGACTCAAAAGAATTATGTATATTTATTTTTCATAGCAATAAACAAATCTTTGTATTAGGTGAATAATTTTGCATCTAATTATTTTTCGGAGTGCAAAGAGTTAATTTGATAATATTGGGATTTTCTCACAAATTTTAAATCACATTATATTGATCATAAAAATACATGAAAAAAAATCTTCGATGCCTCAAATAATTGCCAAATTGATTTCTTTGTTTTCAAAATATAAGAGTGTTCGTTCCTTGGATTGGAGAACACAAAAATGACGTATATTATGCAGGTGAAATTAGATTCATTTAAGAATTAGAAATCAACCAGCCAGATTAGAGATCTACGTAATATTTTAAGAAAATATTTAGTCTTTTTTTTTTGAGAGCTGCCAATATTTTCTCGTTTTATGCTATCATCGGAAGATGTTTTTATTCTATGTATTTTCCTTTGTGAAGAAAAATTTATGCTTTTTAGTAAGTTTCTATAACTGCTAATCGATGAATTTCTCCATGATAGTTTTGTAATATTATCTAATACTATAAAATAAGATAAATAACATAGACAGGTTTTCTTGAAGAAATCATTATTTGGCATATCTTTTGGCTCTGAATCGAACATAGTTTTCACGATGCTAACTTTTTAGAAAAATATTAAAGCTAAAAAGAATTTTTTGCATTATAATACTAATTATAATCAATATACAAGGTGATCTATTCAATAGGCTATTTTTTAGGCCGGATTTTGGCCCCTTTAAATTCAAAACGGCGCCTCTTATAGACTAAATTCAGACCAAAGGTCAATACTTCGTCACTTTTGTACACCAATGCCAGTAAATGTATTCGTTAGGTTAATACTTTTATTAGAAAATATTCAAGAACGTTAGGCCGGGATAGCCTGGCTGGTAGTACGTTGGATTCGTATCCCTTGGACTGCGAGTTCGAACATGCCGGCCGAAGAATCTCCGTGTGTATGATGGCTGCGCATTAAATCTGTCTTGGCCACAAAGTCCACCATGTGGAGAGGAATACCACTGAGGGTATTGGGCCAGATGAGATCGTTCTCTGTTCCAGGTCTAAATTACGATCTGTGGATGAATGAATGAAAGGCATGAATGAAGTCCGCCCCCTAAAAAGGGCGTGTATGACATGTGCGATCTGGAAGTGAGACTTCTGTCCGGGGGTCCATACCCTCAGATGTTTAACGCTGCTTACATTTTTTATGTTCCTCTAATAACTGTTGAAATGTTTATACCTTTTTCTTTTTAACAGCATTTTCTTAGTTAATTATGTTTACATTTTTATGTTCCTCTAGTGACTGTTGAAATATTTATACCTTTTTCTTTTTAACAGCATTTTCTTTGTTTGCAATTTCATGTTCCTCTAATAACTGTTGAAATGTTTGATAATTACTATACTTGGAGACAAGGTGACAATTTTTGAGAATTTAAATTCGTTTCTTTTTCCGATATGGTTCTTTGTATTAAGCTTATTAAAATTAAGTTGATTAACCTGCACTTTCGTGCTCGGTGGGGGTTGCTTTGTGGAGGCTCATCGTTATATCCGACGGGCTTCGTCCGTGACGGAGTATACCTATGCCATACCCTCAGAAGCTACTGCACTCTTCCTTCCGTTGTAAAGCGGGACACGAGAACAATAAACATCAAGAAAGTTTCGGGGAAACCATTCGCTCTTGTTTCAACTGTTTTATAATTTAAGTGGTCTATAACACAGGAGGACTATAACATCGTTCAATGTTTTTCCACTGCTCAATGAATAAGTACAACAAAATGTATTCCCTTTAAGTACATAATTTATCGAAACACAAAAAAGAAACGCAAAATTATAAATAACGCAAGTCTAAAAATGTCTATTGATAATTCAATCACATCTCTTCTCTACATTTAACCATTATCTGACTATTTTAACTAAAAAAATTGCCAAAGAATTCCATTAATAACAATGGTTTGTTCTCTATTCTTTTTACAATCGTATTCCCTCCTGGATCTCGTGTTGGCAGAGTATCCCTCCTACGAGCAAAAGCAACACCTTTTTTTTCCCCAACAAAAAAAGTCGTGTTCTGACATTGCATCCTCCATGTAATCCCAGGAGCTGGCGCTCTCCAGCAGATAATTTTTTTTTCGGGTCGTAAATATTGTCGTCCCAGAGGGCATGTCCAGTGTGACGTGGAAAGAAATTAATCATGCCGGGGTATTTTCATTATTTTGTGTGGGTTTATAAAACGGGACGCTGGTTTTATAGCGTACAAGAAGTAGTTTTTCCACACTTTTATTTAATTTAACTAGCTTCATGTTTATAAAAGAGATTTTGCTATCTATTTTTATACATATTCTAATGCAATAGAATGAAATCCTGTACATTTGTATTTTTTGTTTGATAAGGCACCATTTTAGTATTTCAAAAGTAAGATTCTTAAAAGAATAATGATGAAAAGATACCATTTATATCGAAATGATAAAGATAATTTGGATTGTTCTTTTTACTTTCTCGAATATGAAATATACACACAAAAGATATAATATTGCAATTATCAAAAAAAATGTACTCGAGAGTTTAATGAATTTTACATTTCAGACCTTCCAGAGTCCCCAAAACATATTTATTTACATGACAATTCAAAAAAGTTTTTAACCTGACGGATCGAATGTGATATGAGATTTACACAGGAAAATTGTACATTTTTATTGAATCTTGAAAGAAACCCATTCTCAGGAATTCTGTTTGTAACATTGTTCAAGTACAAATGATTATGATAAATACAAAACGTAAAACAAAGATACGATATCCGTCTACAAACATAAACGGGAAAAAGTTGGTGTATAATATTTAGCATCTGAAAAATAGATCCTTTTCCAATTTCGAACCAAATTCGCCAAAAGGTTTATCACCTATCGATCTTTTTTTTTCTGTTTGCATTAGTTGAGCAATTTGTATTTGAAACTATTGTTGGAATGATGCATTATATAGGAGAGTATACAATAGGTTTTGTGATGTCTCAATTTCGAAAAGCTCGACCAAGCGAATACGTATTTTTTATCTGTTGTTCTGGCGTACATGGTTTCCTTTTGTGATAAACCAATGATGCTGTACAGTTTGAAGACTGATTTTTCTTGTATTTTTTTGTCAATCCGAGACAGGAAAGCCAGCTGTATTGCTTGTCGCCAGATGGTATGATAACCGGTTTCACTGTGCAGGGTTTCTCAAAGGCGGGCACCTCAATAAGAGATGAGAAGCTTCCGGCATGGTGGTTGGTTCTTATCACCCTGGTAGATATAGAAAAGTTAGACGCTGTCTACCATCTATGATGATAGAACGTTAACCCAACTGAAGAAGTTGTATCGTGTTTAACGAATCCGTATGTCTTAGTAAACTGGTCGGAGTTGCCAAGCTATGATTCACAGTGTGTGACACGATTCCTTTAATATACTTAGACACAAAGGTTTTGGTAACAGTTGCCCCCGCCCTCAAGTTAATATAGTTTTAAAGACTTCAGTGAGCTGATATAGTGAATCGCCACACTTAGAAGTTAGTGAAAACAGGTTTCCACCTTGTGGATTTGTTGTGAACTTTATTGGAAACTTATTGTTTGGATATGCATCAAAATTGGAAACTTATTGTTTGGATAATTATCAAAATTGGAAACTTATTGTTTGGATAAGTTTTAAAATTGGAAACTTATTGTTTTCTTCTTCATCCCTATCCTTTAGATATGTTTAGGGGATGCAAATTTCAATTAGAAAAACGAAAAAAATTTATTATATTGTATAAGTATTAAGGAGAAAATCAAAGAGATATGCCTACTCTGGCATACACTATTAACACGTTAGATACCGCATAAATCGTATGTGATTCATCTTTTTCTTCTAAGCGTCAGGGGCAGCAAAGATGATTTCTTACCAATGAGCTTCTGACCCTCCGACCCTCTTGAAGGCACACGGATAAAAGTTACTGAATGACCGGAGTGTCGCAATAGCAACACTAGCGGGGATTTTTTGAGTCCTAAGGGTCATCACCGGCCCTAAGGGTCATCACCGGCCACGGTACAACCCTTCCCTAAGGAAGTACGCCTCGTCATCGAAGGGAGGAATCATCCCCTTACCTTTTTCGTGTATCCACCAGAGTAGCAAGAACCAACCAACATGGTGGAGGCATTCATTTTATCCTCATTTCAAGGTACTGCCTTGGGGGTTTTACTAGCGAGCATATCAAACAATTTGCTTATTGTTCCTGTTTTGACATACCATCAAAAATGACACTCAATATTGTGAAAAGCGCAGTTTTTTTCTCTGTCATTATTCACTTGGGAAACATTAGTTTTAAGATTGTCCCTGTATTTTCTGAGCATCGGACGTAAGAAGCAAATATATCTTTTTAAAAGAATGAGCAATTAGAGGAATGAATTTTTAATTCTGTAATAAATTCATTGCTTAGTTAATTTAAGTGTTGCTTTGTAAAATGAGACAGAATTTATAGCTATGAGAATACCAAAATAAAATTTTTTTATCTCCTAAATTAGTCCATAAAACGTTTTATTGGATACTCTTTTATGATACACTAGATAATCCTTTATAATTAAGTTTAGATACTCTTTTATGAATGCGTTTAGATATCTTTTTATGATTTTCCCAAGATAATCTTTTAAGATTATCTTTACATTCTTTCACGATACATACCTATTATACAAGGAACGAAAACTTCAGAGGTCCAGCGTAAAAGCTAAGGCAAAACTTTAGAAGGAATAAAAACTCTGCAAACATTTCTCTAAGTACATGGACATGGTTTAAATTAATAATTTTTATGCTGGTTTTACTTGCAAACACCAGTCCCAACAAAGCGATAAAGATTAGGATAAAAAGTTCTGTGAAAGGGATGTTTATGAATGTTAACAAGCCTAATTAAAGTTGTTTATGTCTATGAAAACTAACATTTCCCTGAGTATATTTAAAAAGAAAGCAAAAGGAATTTTTAAGACCTGGCATTTTGCTTTCCTGTTGTTTTATTTATTTGCGCGTTAAAATGGTGAAAATTCTTTTTTTAAATTTTAATTTGATGTATTTTGGTAAACATTTAAAACTAATTTTTTCTTTCTTTTTCGGAAAATCTAAATAATTAGTTTGTATATTTTGTTTAGTTCGTGATTACTAGTTATACATATATCGATAAATCTACTAATAACAAAGACAAAGGCGTTTATTTATGTATTATTATATGCTTATAAAAATAGTTATACTTTAAAAGGTGGAAATGTCCCCGAAAGGAATTTTTTTTGAAATTTTAACTATAAATAAATTAATTAAAATTATGTTACATTTTGATGTTTCATTGCCATATTTCAACAACAAATAAAATATTTTTTACATCGTCCTAAAAATTAAATTTTTTTCTAATATTAGGAAGTTAATTATGGTACAATTTTAAGATTTAAATTTAATAATTTAAAAATACATCCTTCAAATGTTTTACAATATTATATCTTATCGTTTCAAAGATGCTTAAATAGTACTCATTGTTGCAACAAATCGTTTTCTTTGCAACAACCGAAGATATATTTGAATTAAAAATTAATTAATTAAAATTAAATAAAATTTTTACGTTTTTTCGTTATAACTTCCGAAAATATTAGAATAAAAAAAGAACTTCTACAATATTTTAAAATTCAAAGGAATGTATATTTTCATATTTTTAAATATATTTTATATTTTTAATTTATTTTTAATCAGATAGAAGTTATTGTAACAATGTTTGGCAGCAATATATTTTACCGTTTCTAGAAAACTAAAGTCTTTTTCTCTGCGGTAACAAATATTTTATCCTGGATTATATTTCCATCGTTTTAATAATGAATATGAGAAAAGAATGGCTTATTTTGTCATAAAACATTCGTTTCTCTTTAAAATATACTTTTCTTATGCGTTTTAAAAACTGTTGTATTTCCAATGAAGATTTTTCATAAGCAAATAATAACCTTTTTTGAAATACTTCCATTTTTAAATACTACAGCTCTCTAATGTAATATAATTGGATTATAGAAATACTTTGCTTTTACGACTTAAAAATTGTCTTATTGCGATATATTTTTGAGAAATCAGAGAAATTTTTATTTTATAATTCTGGAATATTGCATAAACTATGATGAAAAATTTTTACAAGCAAATAATAATAAATATTTTTAAAAATTCATCAAATTTTTAATATTGCATTTCTATATTGTAATATAATCGGATTATAAAATTGCATTGTTGTTTATATCACTTGGCGAGTGTCTCATTGTAATGCACCGAATTTTCGAGGGAAATTAGGAAATTTTTCATTAAATAATCTGGGATATTGCCCAAACCAAGAAAAATATTCCGCAGAACACACAAAGCTTCAAAGATGAACTATTTTACTTTTCCCCCCGTATATTTCAAATAAAAAGGTTTAGTTTCAGCCCAGAGAGTTTTTGTATAAGTCGAAATTAATGAACACAATTTAATGCAATGATGAAAAATTATTAAAACTCATTGTTAAATAAACAGAGCGGCATAAAGTTTATAGAATAATAATTGTTGTTTGATAAAAGTTTGAAATAAAGAACACTTCGCTGAAGAAGACGCTAATGTAGGCTAGAAGTTATTTAATTGAAACTCTTTCAAACACAAATCCCAGTGAAACAAATGGTCGCTAAAGGCGGCTAGAGAGGACTAAGAGCTGGAAACTACAATACCGAAAAATTCAGCTTCAATATCAGTACGATATTATGGACATTAATTACTAGTTATACAACTGAAATATTTCTGATTATTAACCCCAGTGAAACAACCAGTCGCCAAAGACAGCTAGTCACAACTAAGAAAGTAAAGACAGTACCAAGAAAGTTATAAAATAAGTTATCTAACAGGTTACGCTTTCAATAACAGTATATGTTATGGGACCTTAGGTAGCAGTGTATGTTATGGGATTTATTAAGATGGTTCATATACACAAAAACAGAACATGTTAGGCAATAAAATAACACAGCTTTATTATTTATTACATTTTGATTCTTGAAAACACTTAAGTGATATATAAGAGATTTAACTGAAAGTAAACACAATTAATATTCTAGCAAATTTGCTGGTTGCCAATAGCTACAGGTTTAAAATAAATAAAGAAACTAAAGAACCGATATCGATTATTAATTGAGTATTTTTATCGTTTCCTATAAATAAAACGAATTTATATATATATATATATATATTTAAATTCGTAATTTTGTGGAATAGCGGAGAATTTTAATATCTATATAAAAGCGACGTTATATGCAAAAAGATTTAATATACTTTTAAATTAACTTTTGTTGATCCTCTCTAAATTTCACAAAGTTCTTGAATAACAGAATAACTACATTTCTCTTAGCTATAAACAAAAATACATTTTCAATTGTGTATTTTCAAACGCCATGTTTTAATTAATTAAAGAAAAATTTATAATATCAGACGATAATTTAAAGTTTGAACAAATAATTACCAAAGAAATATATTATTTTGAACCAAACGACTATTTGCATATTTTACATAGAAAAATGTTTAAAAAATATAAGAATTTTCTTTAATCAAAAAATGGAAGTATTTCTAATATAAAGTACTCATTTAATCTTAAAAAAGGAAATAATTTCTTTGAAAATGGGAAATTACATCGTCTAGACAGTTCAAATTAAATTAAAAAGCAATACATAATATTCTATTTCGCCAGAAATAATTAAACTGCTTCAATACTTAACAACGAAAATATCAAATTACACTGAATTACCCTTTTTACGAAATAATTATGTAATTTTCTTAATGGAAATGCCGAAGTATAAGCAAGAACTAATTATTATCCAACTTAAAAAAATATAATATATAAATATTGTTCATTTTCGTAATATTCATCTTAATTTAATCTAAATCTTCATTTCATTCGTATTAATATGGAGATTTCTTTCTTTATACATTTCTATTTTTTGCGGCTTTATCCAAGATGGGTTCTTTTGTGTCTTTAATTCTCATTTTGTCAAAAAAAGAATTTGGAATGGAATTTTTGTTTAATTTCTAATCCACGTAGTTTTGAAATCGCAATGTTCTCCCATTTCTATGAGATAAAGAATAAAGGATTATATTTATTATCTATGTAATTTATATGATGAACAGGAAAATTAGACTATCATGGAAAATAATGAGCAAATAAAAGATAGATTACTAGAGCAGATATGTTTTAAAAAGCATTATGATGTTAAGACTCCATTTGGGAAGCTTTATATAAACAATAAGCAGAATTTCTGCAAAAGTAACTAAAATAATACAGTTCTAAGATTTTTCTTAATTTGATATTTAGGAATATCTTGTTTAAGAATCATAAGTATTAACTGAAATTAATCTCAATTAATACTCTCAGCAAAGCAGTTGGTTTCCAAAGACGGCAAGTAAAGATTCAATTCATAACTTTGGTCAAACGACGAGAGCGACATCTGTGCTTGTAGTTTTCCCTACAACAATTAATATAGCTTTGGACGTCAAATTTAGCATGTATTAAATCCCAAGACATGGCGGATTTTTGATGGAATCGAATTTTTGAATTCTCGTCCTCTGGTCCCGAATCTGAGACATTACCAAAATGTCATAGAGAATGCAAAAAAGAATTAAAAGCATTCAGTGTCCATTTCATACATATTGAATACAAGAAGGCAATTTAATTTTAAAATTTACTGTGCTTTTTGTACGAAGCAAAAGGAGGTGATTTCATTGAACAGTGGGCAATATACAGATAAATGTCAAATAATTTCCATAGTTATGTGATTGATATCACATGATTTTACTCCATTAGGAATATTAAGACTAAATTTGAATCGAAATCTGATTCTACAGAAGCTCGAACTTTTGAATATTGTGTCTTGTATAACTATCATTATCGATAAAATTTTATCATGTTTTTTTAAGTAAGAGATTGGAAAGTGAGTTCCAGAATAAGTCCCATCCTCGTCTTCAACTCAGGTTCAGAATTATGAATATAATTAGCAGATAGAGCTCTCTAATGTTTTAAATTGGGAAGTGAAATCAATGTTTCAAGTTTCGAAATAAAAATAAATCAATTAAAAATGTTCATTAAAATTCTTTATATCTTCTTCATTTCAAGTCAAAAATATGTAACAGTAAAAACTGATTTTTAAGTAATTAAAGATTTAATTAAAAAATCTGCAAAATAAGTGATAACTATAAATCACTAAAAAATCACGTGATACTACATCAATTGTAATGACTTAGCAATTTTGAATGAAAATTTAAATTAATGATTTTTCGTCTTCTCGCCAATTTAATCTCACTGAAATGTTATTCCGCAGCAAAAATTTTATCTATATAAATACATAGCAAACAATTTAAATAATTGATTATCGCATTCTGAGTAATAAAAAAAACCACGATAAATAATATATGATTTAATCCACATTTTTGATAAGAGATAAAACATTAAATCTCGTCTTCCTTTCAGATAATATATTTTATCAGAATATCTAGTTTTTTCAGACAAAAATAAATGGAAAGTAAATCCTTTAGAAAACAGAATTATAAACGTTTCTGGAAAAAAGGAGAAAAATATTCATGCTTTATTTTAGTACCTTTTATGATTTCCGCATCAAATATCGTTTGAGATTTCTCGCCAATTTAATCTCACTGAAATGCTATTCCGCAGCAAATATTTTATCTATATAAATACATAGCGAAAACGCTCTCAGTCGGAAAAAATTATTTTTTGAAATATATGTGCACACAACATTTTTGCATGTTTAGGGCAAATATATCAAATGGAACTAACGATATTTTATCTCTAACGACATAAAAAAATTCTTCTAAGAGAGAGAGAGAGAGAGAGATAAAAAAGAAAGTTTAAAAAATTGCTGGTGGTGGAGAAAAAGTTTATGCTCGTTTCCTTCTCATTATTATTCTAGAGAACATCTTATAAAAACATGCGTGCACTTATGAGAAACTCACATTATTTTTTTATGAAGGAAAATTCTAAGAATTTCTTACAAGAACTTAACATTATTCTAGTTTTTTCAAAATTAGATTATTTGTGTGCCAGGCTAAATGCTATACTAACATTTGTTTTATATATATAAAAACTTTAGAAAAGTTAAATAAAAATATATAGGGTAAAGATTTTTATAATAATTGAAAATGTTAACCTTTTAACAATTTTTTTTTATATAAAATAAAGACGATAAATATTGATATAATGATGTAACTATAATGAAACAAGGATCTATTATAGTGCTATATATACAGATTTTTCCATTTACATATACGTTTTTGGAATCGACACAAAAATACTATAAAACTTTTCAGATCTGATGATAATATTTATTAAATTTTGATATTCTGAAATAAATGAAAGGAAAAATACATTTTTTTCTGTTTAAAAACCCGAAACAACTGCATTCGATTTTTTTTATATAAATTTGAATTTTTTTATATTTTATTTCAATTATATAGTTAGAAAAATATAATTTGAAATATTCAAATAATCCTTATAAAAATTAATATTTTGCTTAATTTATAATTCAGTATATTCATAATAAACATTATTAATTTATTATTCGAAAGACTGCAATAAAATAATAATATATTTTTATTTTCATTATTCGTGTATAATATTTCTTTTATTTTAGAATAAAAATTTATCAAATTTTAACACATCTTATTAATCACGCTCCATTCACTAATATAACTGATAAAAACTGTCAACTTTGAAATAATCTTAGTTAAACACGTTGAAACACTTTCAAATTTATATTAAAAAAATTGATCTTAATTATTTAAAAACAATTTCATCACACGATTTAACAAGTAAACGAACATCGAACCACAGATTTTTATATTGTCACAGCAAACGATTTTTTAAACAGAAAATTAAATACTCTGAAAATAAAAAAAACGATATCCTAAAAGAAGATTTTTCTATTCGTTAAACGTAACCGTATTCGTGACGTGAAAAATACGATATTCTTTCAGAGCATTTGACTTACTGTGTTTTACTGCTAATTATAAAGATGTCGTGAAAGTTAATTAGCCTCGTTACCAGGAGTCACGTTTCTCTTTACGCTTTACTGAATGATGTTTGCCTACAAAGTTCTGAAAAGGGATTCGAAGCTATTCGGACGAAAGCATTTAAACTGCCCTGTTCGTAATTTATGAGATGCTCTTCGAATTATATATGAGCTCTTTTATGTAAAACTTTTTTTATCTTATTTTCTGTTCGTCTTTTGGGCATTTAACTAAGCAATTCAGCTACATTAATTTTGTGTAAAGTTGTAATAAAATTTTCTCAAAGCGAGTAGTTGATAAAATGGATTTAGCTATGATTCTAATAGATGCATCTAGCTAAATATGTAAAAGTATAATCATTACAGATTAAATTGAAATATTATGATGTTGCACTTTTATTTTTTCAGATGCTATATGTAACTAAATCATAATATGCAATTTAAGATGATGGAGATGTTAACTTTACGACTCACAAATTTATACTAAATAAAATAAATTATAGTTCAAAGTATTTAAAAATATTTTATTTATTTGAAATGTATTTAGTTTCCTTTAATTACAATTGTTCTGCGGAACAATTAATATTATAGAATTCTTTTAGCTTTAAAAAGCATAGGAATTAATATTACATCATTTATAACTGATAGCCCTTATCCCTTTAAACATTATCATCTTGAAACAGCTCTCACCAGGCATTTTGAGAAATATGTTGCCGAAGTTGAAATAAAAGCTATAATAACCAAAATAATTTATATTTTTTCATTCTACATTAGATTTATAATATTTTCTTCCCTTTTCTTTTATGTGGAATTTGGAATAAATCAGGTCAAAAGAAATAAACTATTCTCGTAAATAATATCAAAGTAGCTTTAGATATTCGAATTAAGGAATTTTTTAAATTGGGTAGAAGCTGTAACAAAGCGCGCATTGAAAATTCTGATCAGAAAAAACTGTATTAGAATAAAATATGGAATATTCTTTATTCTCAAGCAAAATTTGCTTGGTAATTTAATGAGTATTTCAAAATTAACCCAAGATATGAATTTGCCACTATTTGTGCAGGTAAAATGTTGGTACCCTATTAAAAAACATCATTTGACAGCTCATAGTTTAGGGTTAGTAAAAATGGAGCGTTAACCCTGGTTATCCAGTTGTAAGACGTCAAGCAGTCAGTACATACGCAGAAAGAGACTGATTTATGTTTGCCACAACTTCATAAGATGAATTCAAGCATTCCATACTTGGCTAGAAATTGCCGTTTTGGAATCAAATGAATTTTTGAGTGATTTTGGAAATCATGAATATTTACACAAAGAAACCTGGTTAAAATTAAATGAAAGAAAATCAGCATACCTGAATTTGGAAAAAAATAGAAAAAGAAAAGTGAAAATAAAATGAAATAATTAAATAAAACGCAACATCACATCGGAAAGAATAAAACGCAAAAAATGTTGGAATTAATCTATGATAATTAATATCTTCTCATAAAATTTGAGACCTGCGCCAAATTTGACAAATGTATGCGCAGTAAGAAAAAGTACAATACAGCAACTTGTGGTTGTCCCATTGGGACAATTAGATGCCATCAGCCATACATCATTTTTCAACCTTTCTACGCATGCGCAACCTACTTGCCGGCTTATAACTGTCCACGTGTAAACCCGGGATTACGCGATAGAACAAAGTGTACGGTGCTGTGACTTATGGCACTTGCCATGGACAAGCCTCCAGCTTAACAGCAGCAGATTTAAGCCGAAAGGAGCGTCTCTTGTTTTTGAAATAGCGCCAACTAGAGCCAAGAGTACGACTTAGCTAACCTTTCAACACAGTCGCTTGCAAAGGCCCTTTTTACGGGGAGGCACAGTCACACATCTCACAGATAGCACACAGAAGAACAACCATGGCCGAACAGGGACTCCCAGAACACGAATAAGTCGCGCTACCTCTGTGCCAGAAAGCCGGTAACGCAAGATTTAAATTAAAAAGAAATACTTTTTTTTCTTTTAAATTGTTATATTTTTATTCAATCTTGGAGTATACAGGGTAGAGTTATGTATGGAATGACACATATGCCAAATAGCTTCCATGACTTTGTTGGGACATATGCACACATTTTGTCGAAATTTTCCATACCATTTTCCACTAATGTGACTGAAATTCATTGATCCAGTATTGTATTTCTTCCTTCAATGTACTTGTGGGGTTGACTGTATAGAACTTTGGCTTTAAACAACCCCATAAAAAGAAATCTATTGATGTTAAATCACACGATCTAGGAGACCAATTCTCTAATTTTAAAACTGAGGGAGACGGGCTATCAATATTTTTTAAATGTTGTTCATCTATGAAAATAAAACACTTTGTTCTATCGTGTAACGTTTAATTTTTAATTTAGACTATCATTGGTCAAATGTGTTTTAGTAGGATTTTACGATAAAATTGGTGGGAAGTTTGAACCTTGCTTTAATTTTGAGAAACCTATTGTAAAAAAAAGAATAAATAGTTTTGTTGTTTGTTTCTGTTTTGCTTGTAAGTAGATGCTTTAATTAACAGTACAGAAATCCTTCGATTTAAACATTCGCAACATTTGTTTGACATCTTATATGGGGGAAAATTTTCAACTCAGCTTGCTGTGTAGCAATGGAAATAGTGATTATTTTCTCCTAAATATTTATTCAATAAATAGTCAAAATAAAAACAATGGAACAGATTTAAATTTAGTTTCATTTTATTAATGTTCGGTTTCAAAGCAACATCAGTGTTATTTTAGGGCAACTATGACTAGGATGACAGCTAAGAATACAACTCATAATCCAAACTCCAAACCACACTAAAGAGAGACATTTGGGCGGGATGGATTTAGTGGGCCGCAGACCAAGTTACAAAGAGATTCTTAGGCGGTATTGGGTTTTGAATGTAGAACACCTCTGCTCAGACGACACAGAGTTGAACATTGAATTTAAAAACAAATATATTGATAATAACATATATCTGATATTTTCCAGAAGGAATCATGGCTGAGCAATTATAGTGAGCATTCCGTAAAACTTAGGAGTTAAAACGAATTTAATAACATTTGCTGATACAGATGTGTAAAAACATTAAATTCAAAATATTTTCAAGCATAAAAAATAAACGAGTAATAATCTCCCCCAAAACATTCTGACATTTTTAAATAAAGAATTCGACCATCTTCCTGAAAAAACATTGCGAACGATTAAAATAAATGTGCTCATATTTTAATTATAAAGGCATCTGAGAACGAGATTAAGGATATGGTTGACTAGACGAGTGTCCTCCGCCTTTTTCAACCCTGGTATAAGACCAGAGTCCAAGATATAAGTGTTTTCTATTTTATAGAACAACACAAAAACAAGTACTGTTAACTCACACTCTCCCTATATATCTAGATTTTGTTCAAATTTTCAGTCGTTAATAAAATATTTTTTATTCATCCAATCAAGTTCATGTAATTTTTTTAACTTGTAGTTGATGACATTTGATGTTAATACAATTTTCTCAAACATTAATTCATTAATTTTTATTTATTAATTAAAAACTAACATTCCCGTCGAAATTCTTCATTTCTCTGCCGACAAATAAGTAACGAATTCAGTTTGTTTTTTCCACACGCCAATGAGGTTAGGCTTAACATGTTTTCGGCCATTAATTCAAACGATTCTGTTTATTTTTTAAATATTTGATTCATTTAAAATTAAACATTGTTAATTATTTGATTTTTCGGATTCATTTTCAAGTACTTCCGAATTAAAATAATACTGAATAAGGAAAATTAAAAATTTCTAATCTGTATTGCCTTACCCCAACTACCGTAGAAAATTCATGAAATTTGAGTTGCCTCAATTGGAGTTCAAAATTTGTAGTTAGTATAATTTTTTGATCATTTATTTAAAGTAATTGTAATTGTTAGGCCGGGTAGGCTGGTTGGTATGGTGTTGGGTTCTCATCTCTTGAGCTGCAAGTTCGAACACCATATATATAGAAAAGAGAATGGATATTGTCAGGAAATTTGCTCTCTATTTTGAAACTTAATATTGTGATTCTGTCATATTTATATTAACTGTAATTATTTAATAAAAAGTAATTAAAATAAAAATTTTCTTTGCTAACCTAAGTAGGAATTGATTTAAAAAAATTATTTTTATATTACTTGTTTTTCAATAGATTCAAATCAAAATACGGTGCAGGTCTACAATTTTAGTCTGAAACGTTATTTACAAAATTTTATTTGACTTAGAGCATTTCTGTACTAGTTTATACGCAAACGAATGTATAGACATGACAGAAAGTCAATCCGTTGAAGAATTTGATTCAGATTTTAATACAGATTAGTATTTTAGATTCCAAATCTGTGTATCAAATTTGTTGCATTTAGATCTTTGAGTTTTTTAACCATCAGCTTTACTTGGGTTCAGACAGACTGACAGATTTTCTGTCAGTACTTTTAAAAAAAATTAATATAGATTTACGATTTATATATTAAATCAATGTGTTCGATTAAAATCTGTCTATTTTAATTTTTAATTAATTTATAGTTATTAATATTATTTGTTCTAGGACATACTAATTTCGTGTGAATGGATTTAGTTCAAAATTTGATAGAAATCTACAAATTTGTTTTTAACACGACATACCATATACCAACCATCTTAATGAGCTATCTCGTAAACTGAGAGATAGACAGACATACCAGAAATGTGTTTTTCGGGACTCACAGAAGTCTGAATCATGGGAATATATCAAAAATTTTTGTTCGAAATTTTTGTCAATTTTAATGTTTTTTCTTTATTCACTTTTAATAGGGGAAATTAAAAAACCTTAAATAATTATAGACGTCTCCAAATACTCTTTCAGAAATGGTATTGGTAGTCTTGAAGTTCGACTGGTCTTTAATTCACACAGTATTTATTTCAGTTTCTTAATGACAGCAACATAATAAAAATTTAGATCCATTTTGCATATAAATGGATTTTTTTAAATTATACTTTTTGTTCTTATATATACTTATATGTTTGAATACTTTTTGTTCTTAAAATAGCCTTTATCTTTACAGAATATTTTAAAAATTTTGAAACAGAAGAAACTGCCGACTTTATTTACAGAATATTTCAAAATGAATTTACGAAGACAATTTAAAATTAATTAAGAAATAGGATTTCAATTATTATTAGCTCTGAGCTAATCAATATTCTTTTTTTATTCTTTCTTTAAAAAAAACAATGAAGAATAAACTTCGTCAATGACAAATTAAAATGAATAGTTTGAAAATTCATCTTTGAAGAGAAATAATTATAATTTTTCCTTAATAAAATAATTTTTTATCTAAAGTAAGCTTTGAAGATATGATAAAAAAACTATCAATTGGAACGGAAAGAATTAGGGTTATATTTAATATAAAAAAAGAAAAACATATAAAAGAAAAAATTATCGCAAAGGAATATTTCTCAACTCATCATGATAGAGTTTAAAATACATGCATGCCTACACCTATAAAAATATTCAAAATATTTTTCTTTTTCCCAGATAAAAAAACATTCATAGATTTTGTTTCTTATTTCAGAGAATGGTGGAATAAAAAAGCTTGAAAAGCAAAAGAATATTTTACAACTTTTGGTTGTATTCTGGAGTTTTTTATGAGACGTTCGAAGCAGTAAAGTATAAACAAATAAAAATTTTCATTCCTTACGTAACAGTTTTTTTCTGTATTGAAATGGAAACAACAATAAAGAATTGATATGAATGGTAGAATTTTAAGCAGAGAATTTCTATTTAATTCTTTTCAGTTTATAAATACTGTGAAATACAGGCTTAGGCTTATCTATCAATTTCGAATTAATAATCACAACGGTTGTTAATAAGAAATATGAAAAAAAAAAGAAATAATAGAAATTTCAAAATAAAATTAATTCCGATTTAATAAATTATTTTCATTGGTAATAAAAAAATGGATTGTAGTTATAGTCAAAGTTGCATAGTAACGCTAAACAAAAAAAAGCATTTCAAAATTCTGCTTGTATAATTTTTAAATAATTATTTTTAGCATGCCAGAGCATGATATTGTTTTAAGAATAAGGTTTTGTGGCGTCAACGAAAACTCGCGGCGGAAAAAATTGATATCTTATCATAGATAAATTTCGACATCTGCTCTTTTATTTCTCATGTGAGGTTGGGTGTATGTGCGTATTTCATTTTATTATCATGTCAGAACATGATGTTATTTTGGAAATGAGATTTGCGGCGTTAACAAAAATCCGTAGGCGAAAAATTGAAATTTTATTATCTGCACGAACATCTCAAAAAAATCAGCTTTCAATAACACGCTGTCATTTCCTTTATAAAAGCTCAGATAAAAAATACTTTAATAACTCCAGCAAATAAAACCTAGAAAAATGTCATTTTGAGCACGCGATTATAGGAAATGAACTAAATAAGAAACGGAAATTTTTTTAAAACAATCAATTCGAGACAAAGTTTTTTTGTATCGTTTCCAATACTAAAGTGACTCATTCGATGAAACAATTAAAATGAATAAAAATATAATTCAATTCGCACGAGCACGTGATGCTTGGCCGTTCAAGAAATGATGTTTTGGCATGATACATTGAAATATGCATAGCAGATTTCATTTTAATTTTTTCTGCTTTCTATTTATTTTTTATATTTCTATAAATTTACGTGTGTAAACTTTTGTTTTTATTTTACCACGTTTCTTTATGTAAAGATCTATAATTCTAATACAATACACTGTGAAAACGAAAAATTCAAAGAAGTCAAAATGGCAATTTATAGCCAAGCATGGAATGCCTGAATTTATCCTAATCAGCCCCTTTCTGCGCATACGCTGCCTATTTGCCATCTTATAAATGTCCAAGTGTAAACCCGGCATTAGACTGAACAACAAATATTCGTTAAAGAAATATTTTCCTTTAAATATTTTGTTTAATTTTTTCAAAAAGAAACTGCTTTTGTTTTGAAATTTTTGGATTTCCCTAGTGATTAAAAATTGCAGTAGATTAATTAGAACTAGATATCGACTCGTATCGTGGTAACAGAAACAGAACTAAAATTATTTTGCTTTTTAATTTTTTTAATTCCTTTTCGATAAATTCAATCGAATAGAAATTTAATTTAGGCACTTTCAAAGAACTAAATCTACGGTCATCAAAAAAAAAAATTTCGAACTGAAAGCAAATGCAATTAGTATATCTTTACGTGTTCGATTTCTCTTTCTAAAAACTCTTTCGTCTTTTTCACTCAAAAAAAATTATTAATTAACTAATGCATAAAACGAATAAGTAATACAACTTATTTTTGAGCATTTTCATTGATTTAATTCCGCAAAATAATGGATTTCTTTCAGTATTCTGTTTACACGCCATCATTAAGTTATAATGAAGAAGTTCTTGCTTAAACGCTTAAGCCTAATGTTCTGATGCATCGCATTTTTTAAAAAAACTAAGGGATAGATATTTTCTACGCTTGGGATGGTATAATTAGCTTCCAAATTTTATCTCTTTTTATTTTATTTTCACTTTTTGTCTCAATTGCAATGTATTAAAAGATATAGCGATATTGAATTACTTCGACATTTAAATTGTTCAATTAGGCATAATCCTCAGGGCAAATACTCGAATCGCTTCTTGATTATCAGGGAAGAATGCTTCTTGAGGCATGAATTGATTCTGAAAATCAAGAAAATTACCTCAGCCACTTATAGAATTCTGCAAAGAATTTCAATGAAGCTATCGGGTTCCACAAAACACATCTAAGAGCTCAGTTGAAAGTGTAGCGCTAGAATGCATTCTTCAATAAAAGATCAGTAATTTATCCCTATATTATGCTATCTCAGGAATTCATTTACAATAGAAGAATATTTATATAAAAAAGGAGAATATTTGGTAGATGCAAAATAAAAGGTATGAAATTTAATATCAGATGTTCCATTGTTATTCCCCATTCCTGGAAGTGCTTCAGAATTGACGTCAAAAAAATGTTTCTGGGAGTTTCGAATTCCTATAGCTCAGATCCATTATCCTAAAAGCGAAGGGAAATTTAGAATTCTCTTTTGCGCTTTGAAATTCAGAATTTATTAATATTTTAGAAGCTTTACTTTTTTCTCCATGCGATAGCATCATAAAAAATCATTTCCTCTTATTACTTTATGTTCTTTTTAAAAGCCTGTTTGATAATGCATGATACGTATTACATTTATTTTCAAATTTTTAATGACAGTGGTATCATTTCGTTTATAGATATTTTTATTAATATTTTATTGATAGGATTAAAATAAAATAAGTCGTGGAAAACAATTTCAGTATCTTTTGTATAGGAAGCATTTCTCCGAATTAATATTTAAAAAAACCAATAAATCGTATCATTTATTAGGGAAATGGAAATGAAATCGTATTTATATTTAAGGAAATAAAATCGCATTGAAATATTTATATTTTCCGATTCTTACTTTAAAAAAACTCCATTTTTAAAAAATAATATAAATAAAAAGCAACAATTAGAAAAAGAATATAAATAAAAAATGTCTTGAAAAAAAAACAATTGTAAACAAAATTAGATAGTATGACTATATGAAAATAAAAAAAATTATGTAATAAAAGATTAAAATGAAATCTGCTATGCATATTTCAATGTATCATGTGAGAACATCATTTCTTGAGCGGCAAAGCATCACGTGCTCGTGCGAGTTGAATTATATTTTTATTCATTTTAATCGTTTCATTGAATGAGTCACTATAGTATTGCAAACGATCCAAAAAAACTTTATCACGCATTTACTGTTTAAAAAAATTCCCGTTTCCTATTTAGTTCATTTCCTACAATCGCATGCTCAAAATGACATTTTTCTAGGATTTATTTGCTGTTTTCATTAACTTATTTTTTAAAAAAATCAGAGCTTTTGTAAATGCAATTACAACGCATTATTAAAAGCTGATTTTTTGAGATGCTCGTGCAGATAATAAAATTTCAATTTTTCGCCTACGGATTTTTTTTTGACGCCACAAACCTCATTTCTAGAATAACATCATGGTCTGACATGATAATAAAATGAAATACACACATACACACAACCTCGCATCAGAAATAAAGGAGCGGATGTCGGAATTAATCTATGATAAGGTATCAATTTCCCCCCCGTCAAATTCGGCAAACGCATGCGCAGTAAAATACATATAATACAGCGGTGGACAATTATTTATCATCGGGCAAATAATTTTCATTTTTCAGACGCATGCGCTGTTTGCTTGCCGTCTTATAACTAGTGCAAACCGGCATTAGCGATGCCTCTTTCGTTTTCCAACTGTGGTTGTCATGGAAACAGTGAGTGAGCAGTTTTTTTCAAGAATGTTGATATGTTTTTTTATGCTTAGCTATTCATATTTGTAATATTTGTTAGAGATGTAAGGTGAATATATTTGTATTTGAATAGATTTTCGTATTCGTCAATAAATGTCATTATGTGTTTAGTGACATCTATGATTCTTGAGAATTAAGAAATTTTAGATTTTTGATGTTAGACCTTATATAATTAAAATTACTGAACCATTATAGATTTAGAACGGCCCGACTGCCTTTAGAATTATTAAGCAAAAGCTCTGGTACAATATACAACAACATTTGTTTTAATAATTCCAAATGAATGGACTTAAATGCAGTTGTGCATACCAGCTGCTGTGGAGATTAAAATAACTGCATGTTATAATCTTTTCTTTGAGTATGTCATCTCATAAACGTGATTTGGACAATGGATTTTAAATATAAACGAATTTATATTTGATGTACTACACCTGTACATAAATTGATTCTATGTAAAATAAATTTTTTGGAACATTTATGATTTTTTCATAGCCGAAATTATCTGATAGATAAAAGAAATTTTGAGAAAGCATTTTTTTCCCCAAAGAAATTTGATATACTTCTAAAGACAGAAAAAAAGAAAATCGAAAATCAAAAATTTTGAAATAAAAAAACACACACACAACCCTCCTACTCTTCTAGTATGGAACCCTGCATTTTCGTTTCCTGTACTTGAGAAAGGGACAGACGGACATCCTGTTCTTGTTCCGCAGCTAGAACAAACACTGCGCGAGCCGGAACGCAAACATTTGATCAAACTCCACTGGTAATATTTTATGTAAACGTAAGTGCTGGCAGGGCAGAAAATTGAAAAAGGTCGAATTCTTCCCGCTGATGAAACTTCATCTTCCTTCAAAACAGAATATCCACCATCTTTCGAATTTGAGTCAGGTTTAGCAATCGCCCCTCATTTCAGTTAATTTATTAATCCGTCTTACCTTATTTGCTTAAGTAGACTCTTCCTAATTTCGTTTTGAAAGCTATAGCTTTCAAGCCTATTAGCACACAAATATTGTACAATATTGTAAGACATTAATCAATACTCAAAATATTGTTTAACCTAGCCTTATTGTTAATATAGCCAAGTATCACACAAATATTGTACAATATTGTATGACATTGATCAATATTCAAAA
>JAOUZG010015602.1:2458312-2483812 GCA_026289955.1 Argiope argentata | reverse complement strand
CCTTATTGTTAATATAGCCTAGTAGCACACAAATATTGTACAATATTTGTTTGCTACTAGGCACAAAATTCGAAATATTGTTTTATATTGTGGAATATTCCAAATATTATATAATATCTCACAATATTATACAATATTGTGCAACAGGTTGTGCTACCTAGCGTATAATTTTCGATTGTTCACAATCTAAGGGAAAGATTGGTAAGGTAGGATGGGCTTGCACTAACTTTTTGATTCATGCTAATTTGTAGAACATCGAAAATGCACCACATTCCATTTTAGGGTTTACCATTTCGAATCTTTAAAGAGGAAACCTGGTGCGATGTCATATCCAGACTAAAAAAAATTGATCATACGCTTAATTATGATTTCCTTCGTAACCAACTTAATGCATAATATCACTTCTTTATCATAAGATTTTGTACCTGATGTTACTTAAATTATAAAATTTACTGCTTATTTTTTATTTAGCTACTAAGTAAGTATTTATATTTATGAAATTCGTCAAATGGAAAGCTAGATAAATTTTATTTTCCAATCATTGAATTTAACATCAGTCAGTGCTTCTGTAAGCGAATTCGCCGCAGACATTCCTGTCAATATTAGACTTTCCTAGACATATTAGGCATTACATGTTAATACAAAGACATACAATACATGTGTCTATGAATTAATATGCAACCTGTCTAATATTTCTATGTATTACATTGCATATTAATAAATAGGCATATTAGGCATTACATGTTAATACATAGACATACAATATATGCCTGTATGTATTAACATGCAACATGTTATATTTCTAAGTATTACAATACAGATTCATGCATAGACATATAAGACATTACATGTTAAAAACTTAAAGCTATAAAAAACAAATGGAATATTCTCTCCTCCAGTCTCTTATATATTTAAATAATATATTTTTTTCTCTGTTCTCCGCATGTTCTGAATGTCTCAGGATGCAGTATTGGATAGTGAGGACTCCATCCTTCCGATTCACTTATGCTGTAACATTCCATGCAAGATGTATTGTTCCTTATAGTATTCCAATTGTTAGCTTCTAAATCTAACGATTTAGACACATATATATTTATCTAATATATATATGTATCTAACGTTAGAGACACATATATATTTCCAATTGAAGTTTAGTTTAGTTATATTAACGTCTCTGTTTTAAAGCAAAATTAGAGCTATTTAGGGACGGACTTCGTAATTTTGAACTGCTGTTAGAAGACGAGGACGGCACCTGAACTGGCATCCCCCTCTCCACACCGCACCAGTGGGAGGACGTTAGACCCGACAGATTTAACGTGCAACAGACCCCCTTCGGTGGAACCGGTTCTCGAATCCGAAACCCTCCGGCTCACACGCCGAGACCTTACTACCAGGCAACCACGCCCCCCCCCCCGGTTCCAACTGAAAAAAGGCTTTAAATGATTGGAAAAATTATACTTTACGTAGTGTGTAGCTATAAATATATTTCGTAAAAAGCTAAAAATATAATATTTTGATTTTAATTATAATAATTATTGAAATATTTTTGACACAAATATTTTAAATGAGCAATAAAAATTAGGAATAAAAATCCATTTTTCGTGCTACATAAATGGTTTGGAATATGAGTAGTTGAAAATCATTATTTCAGAGAGTTTTTAAGAATTAAATTCATGGTCTCAAGATAGATATTGGAAGATCGTTTGTGAACTGAAATTTTGCGTTGCTGTGTTACTAAGTTTGATTTTTTTACCTTATAATTATTATAATTCTTATATAAGATTTCCATCTTATTACTTAGCTTTTAGTATTAGTCATTCTATTTATATTACAGCCGTTATTGCGTATTGCAGAATTTGCAAGATAATTTTTTGTGTTCAGTTTCGCTAAAAGTATACATAATGAATGTGAAATTACTCGATATTAGTAGAGAAATTAGGAGAATTTTGGGTTAAGGCCACAACTTTTATCTCTAGTTTAATCCACTATTGAAGTAATCATATTGGTAGCCAGATTAAAGGACATATTTAAAAACAAAGATTAAAATGAAATTTCAATGCACCATGTCAGAACATCATTTCTTGAACGGCCAAGCACTAGTGGTCGTGCAAGTTAAATTATATTTTTATTCATTTTAATGGTTTCATTGAATGAGTCACTTTAGTAATGCCAACGATTCAAAAAAAAACTTTGTATCGCATTTATTGTTAAAAAAAATATCACATTTCCTATTTATTTCATTTCATATAATCACGTGATCAAAATGACATTATTTAAAGATTTTATTTTCTATAGTCATTAACTTATTTTTTTAAATCAGAGCTTTTGTAAATGCGATCACAATGCGTTACCAAAAGCTGATTTTTTTTAGATACTTGAACAGATAATAAAATTTATATTTTTCGCCTATGTATTAAAATTTTTATTTTTCGCTTACGAATTTTTGTTGATGCTATAAACCTCATCCCAAAAACATCATTTTCTGATATGATTAAAAAATTGTTTTTCAGATCCAGGTAAAATTGAACCAAAATATGTGTATTGATTTTGTTGTGATTGCAATAATTAATTTCTCATTGTACGTCATATTTTATTTTTTGAAAAGTAAAAAGAAAACGTCAGATAATTAGATAAATCTTAAGCAATTCAGATGTTTAGAGTGTTTCTACGATAGATTACATCAACAATATGCCAATTGACTTGTATTCTTTCACATGCATTGGTACATTCTTCTGATCATGTGCAAGTTTCTTTTTGACTCTAGTTCGTGTGTTTTAGAAATTAGTTTACGATGTACAAGCTTTAAGATAAACTGTTTAACTTCTAAAGCTAGCAATTCAATAGAAATTCAATAGAATAAAAATTAACAAAAGTTAATGATTAAGAATGAGAAAGGACATATATTGAAATTTTTATCATGTTGGAAAATGATATTGTTTTGGTGTCTACGAAATTTGAAGGCAAGATATATTCGTTTTTTCATTGGTAGATAGCAAGTCACCTGACCCATGACATTTGAGGCTTGTTTTGCCAGTATTGTTTCAGATATTTAATTAAATTTATTTTTATCAATTGCTTTTTGTTTGTCGTTTCTATGAAATAATATCTTCTAGTTTGTTTACAATATCTTACTTTAAAATAATTAATTTCGCGCTCAAAAATAATCGTGTGTTTTTTTTTTTTAATTTTCAGTTTTAAGTATTGCAATTTTGTAAAGCGCGACTTATATTTATTCTTTAATGATATTGTAAAACGCATTCTTATTGTTTTCTGAAAATGAATATTAGAATATAATTTTATTTTAAACCTGCATTACGTTCGTTTGGTTTTACCATATATACAACAGTTTCCAATTAAAGTGAACTTTTCGTCCAAATTACTGGATTTTTTTAATCCCAAAATCGGTCGAGTTCCAAAACTTTGTTTCCCAGCTAGAAAAATGGAAAGGGAAAGTTTTAAAAATTTTTTTACGAAAAAGTGCTTACGTTTTACTTTGCTATTGGTTTTTGAAAAGGAATCACTCGCACTTTAATTTTGTTTTTTCACCCACTTGGATTAGTTATTTCAAAATGTCATAAAAACATAAGCATTTTTTGCGTTTTATTATTGCTAAATATGTGATGATGATGTGTCCACTTTTTACCACGGAAAGAGGGGTGCAGTAGCTTCTGAGGGTATGGATCCCTGATCTTCCGAGAGCAGAAGTCTGACTTCTAGCTCATATGAGGATGAAACACACACCCACACGCTTGCACAGCCCCTTTTTACAGGGGGGGGGGCATAGTCACGCATCTCGCAGATAGAGCACAGAAGAACAACCATGCCCGAACCGGGACTCCCAGAACACGAGGAAGACGCGCTACCTCTGTGCCAGAAAGCCGGCATTGCTAAATATATATTTGATGGATTAAAAAAGCTTGAATTATTTTATAGTACTTAATTTGGATATAAAATTGAATAAAAATTACGATACCATATATTGGCCCATATGCGGTAAAGGGTTAATTATCTTAAATACTTCAATATCTTCACTATAACAATTCCAGAGAATGATTAATAAACGATGGTCTTTTTGGTTTGAATAAACTAATATCAAAGAAATTAGAATATAAAAATCTCTAAAATCAAACCTCTAAAGGTCAAATTTTTCAAGTAAGTGGAGCTTTGTTTATCTAGAAATATTAAATGTTTCAGTTAAAATATGCTCAAACTTTTGTGAAAGATTTAACAGTCGTTCAACCTTTCAGTTAATTCATTTTTCCGAACAAGACAGATTTCTACTTTCGGTAAAGAAGGTTCTTCCCTAATTTCGTTTTGAAAGCCTGCTTTCGTCTATTTATCGCTTATCATTAATAGGAAGGGGAAGGGGGTGATAAGGAACGAGCCTTAATTAGCTTTTGAATTCCTGTTATCTATGGAACGAATTGAATATATGAATGTTGAACGAGTTCATTTAATGATATGAATGCAAGATTACGAAGTCAATTTAGTGACGCGAGAAGTATTAAGGCTTAATTCTGCTTGCACAGGAAATATTAGTTTTGGGGCAGAAGTCGTTATCTACGTAACAGGCAAAATAATTATATAAACTTAAAATAAGATACTTAAATATTCTTGAAAGTTCTAATACCCATGGAAGGAATAGGAATTTGAAAGACTTAAATGTAATTAACTATCATATCAAAGATAAACAATATGGAAAATACCTAAACAAATTACTTGAACCATAAAATCAAAAAGAACCTTGTATTTAGAGAGCGCTAATGCTGCTATAACTAAAGCACAAATGAAATGAAATTAATTAGCTAAAAGGTTTAAGTTAAAATTCGAAGGGGGGGGGGAAATGAATCCGGCCTGAAGACTTTTTCAAGGGTCACCCTCAGGCAGGGATTCAAACCAAGGAATTTTTTCCGTGAGAGGTCTGACAATTCGTCAAAATACCTATCCCTCGGAACCCGAAAATCCCAGAAAAATTAGGTTACAGAGCTTAATTTGTATCCCAGAAATAAAAGAACAATTTTAAAGCAAAAAGATTACAGAATTTTTTTAAAAAAGTTTAAATCAAGCAAAACAAAACAAAACAATCTTATAAAAGTTTTTTTAAAATCTAAATAGAATTAAAGAGAAATGGAAAAACCCAGGTAATCTATTTACTGTAATCTATAATCTATTTACTTCGAATATCATTTCTTTGACCAGGCATTACTTATAATCGAAAAGCATTCATCTTCGTATCAGAAATTTTGATTTATTCCCATGTCTTTAAAGTATTTAACTCAAAATTTTCTAAATTAACTATCATTTGCAAATATTATTCTTTCAATTAGATGTTTTATGACAGCTTTAGCCTTATTATAGCGTTAGCCTTATAAGCCAGATAACATCTACGAAACCGAAGTCGACTTTTGTATCATGGTCATGTTACTCGGTTACTGGCCCAAGCTTCGTAGATTCGTACCTTCAATCGATACAACAGAAAGTAAGAATTCATCGTTTGGCTTTTCATTTATATATAAAGGGAAAAATCGCCTGTTTTGCTTATTTAATATTGGAATTTAGATATTGTAGTGCATTAAAATATTGCAATTACAACTATTAATTATAATAAAAGGAAATGTATATATAATCCTATAATCAATATGAGAAAGACAAAAAGTCTTACTTTTTGTGATTTTTTTTTCGAAAAACGTTAAATAGTATAGTTAGCGAACACTTAATAATTGAGACACAATCTCTAATTCAAATTAATTTTTCACCTTTTGTTTTAAAAATAGACCATAATGATACTGTGTGTAAGAACTATTTTTTTTTCTTGTTTAAAAACATGAGAAATAAAAAAAATTACTTAAATTTTTAAAAAATGATAAATATTTTTCAAATTTGAGATTTTTAATTTTTTTTCCTGATCTAACTATACTACCATAGTTTCCTAGAATTCAATTTATAAATATTTTTAATATCTACAATTTTTTAATTTAAATTATTCCTGAGAAATCAACAGCGTTCTTTTTAAACGTGGAAACACTGGAGTATTAATTTTCGCACCTTATGTATTAACATATTCAGATGTAAACAGAAAAGCCTGTTTAAGCTAACCAATTCATATTATAATTATTATATATTTTTTTAACGTGCTTTAGAATTAGAAGACAATATGAGTTGATTACAGATGATATATAGTGTTTTAATTATTAATTGCTGGCCATAAGTTAAAGTCACAGTTTCATGCTAAATTTGCAATTGACATTATTTATAATAAATAATTGGGATATATTTTGAAAGAAACCGTATACTATAAACACAGATAATAATAACAGATTTTTAATGATTTAAAAAAATTGTTTTATTTTCCTTTTTTTCTCCTCAGTTGCCAAACAAAGATAAACAACGAGTGGGAATTCGAAATCCCAAAACGGAATTCAATGCGCGGGAAAGTGCTTCATAATTCGATACTTAACCGCCTATGTTTGTTTCTAGAAAACAGCTTGCGTCTAGAGGGGTTTCGCGCAGACGATATGGGAAGAGCAGGTGGTCTGATTGCCCAGCCCTTGCACGAGTGCTTTGAAAGGGATATAAGATGACATATTCCCCGCACCTGATCCCCTTTTATCGAATTTCCTGCACTTGGTGAAAGAACGAGAACTGGCCACTCGCCCAGAAAGAACGAGGGTGTTGCCAGCGATGGAAATGAAGTTTAATTCTCGAATGTAGTGTTCTTTTTTTTCATACTTCTTTGGATTTTAGAGAAGTAGTTGAAAGTAAAATTATATTTATTCTTATTTTTTATTTATTTATATGTTATTTAAAGTTACACAATTGATCTTGCATTTTTTTTCACTGATAAAGAATGTAGATCTAATTTGGAATAAAAATTCTATTTGTCTTCAAGTTTTGAAATCAAAGTTTCGAATAAAAAAAAGATTTTGTGGAATAGTTCTTTCTTCTTGTAGATATAATTTGGTAATTTTTTTTTAGTTGTCTTAAAAGTTTCGGAATCAAAGTTTTGATTAAAAAAAGATATTATGGAATATTTTTCATTATTATTACGAGGGAATTTTATAGATCCAATTTGGAACAAAAATTCTATTTGTCTTCAAGTTCGAAATCAAAGTTTATATTAAAAAAAGATTTTATGGAATTTTTATTATTATTGGGGAATTATTCAGATCTAATTTAAAAAAAAATTCTATTTGTCTTGAAGTTTTGAATTAAAAAAGAATTTTGATGGAATATTTTATTATTATTATTAATGGTGAATTAAACAGATATAATTTGGAATAAAAATTTTGTTTGTCTAAAAGTTTGGAAATGAAAGTTTGGAATAAAAAAAGGATTTTACGGAATATTTTTTTTACTGGTTAATTAAATAGATCTAATTTGGAACAAAAATGTTATTTGTTTTAAAGTTCCGAAATCAAAGTTTTGAATAGAAGCCTTTATAACTACTTTCATGAGGAAACAGGCTAAATGTATTAATAAATTCTTAGTTGTGATATTGATAAAACGAATACAAATACAAAAAAGGTAAAATAGAGGGAGAGAGAGAGACAGATGGCTTTTGTTTATGCTCGAAAAAGGAAGATTAGTTATTTTAAAATGAATGAATAACAATTCTAAATTAATTGTTCTAATAAATTGTCTAATTTTAATGAATATTCTAAAATGAATAACAATTTAAAAATCATTAGAAATTCCGAAATGAAAAGTATCCAATTTATAAACATATAGTTGACTTTAATCTTGAGTTACGATTTTTCTTTCGATTTTTATGTTTCCACAACCCATTTCCCTTTGGTTTAATTGGCTTGTTTTGCAATATCTTTTTGAAATTGTTCGTAAATATCTACAATTAAGGTTAACAGCTGATATAAATAAGTTTAAAAGTCGTTTTTGCCGTCTACATTGAAATGAAAATTTCTATGCAATATTTTTAATAATATTCATTGACATCTGTTGGGGAAAAAAACTTTACTACCGATATGCATAACTGCCGAAAATTTTTCCTTTCGCAAAAATTGTTATTATTTCTAAAGTTGTGGGTTTTTCAAACCCATTAAAACAAAATAAAATTTAAAATTTAGTTAATAATTACATTTTTTATATACAAGATTCCATTGATAACTTAAAATAATCCAATTGTATATTCGTAAAAGACGATAAATTCTTACAGATATTTAACGGATATTGCATTTAGGTTGTAATTTAATTTTTGTAATGGAAATTATTCGAATGAAAATATATGATATGCACTTTGTTAAAGTAGAGTTGAAACTGATTATTCAAATAACATGGATAAGTAAAATCTTCGAAACTTACCTCCACAAGCCCTTGCAGGATTCTCACAATCATCACCACACTCGTGTGGATCTGAGCAGATTTCGGAATTAACAAGTTCAGAAACGCAGATATTGCAATTGCTGTCCCAAAAATTCTGAAAAGAAACAAAATTTTAAATTAATTATGATCTTAAAGGGATAATATTTGAGAGGGAAAAATGGTTAATGTTGTTAGAACAAAAAGAGGAAAAAATGTTGTGAGTATAAAGAGACGAAAAAGGTTACTAGAACAAAAAGAGGAAAAAATGGCAAATGTTGTTAGTACAAAAGGGGGGAAAATGGCAAATGTTGTTTGTACAAAAAGGGGGAAAAATGGTAAATGTTGTTAGTACAAAATGAGAAAAAATGTTGTTAGTACAAAAAGAGAAAAAAAATGTTGTGAGTATAAAGAGAGGAAAGACGTTATTAGTACAAAAAGAGGAAAAAAGGGCAAATATTGTTAGTACAAAAAAAAGGAAAAAATGTTATGAGTATAAAGAGAAAAAAGATTTGGTTAGTACAAAAAGAGGAAAAAATGTTGTGAGTATAAAGAGAAGAAAAATGTTATTAGTGCAAAAAGAACTTAGAACAAAAAAGACGAAGAAAAAAAATGGCAAATGTTGTTAGCAGGAAAAGAGAAAAAAAATGTTGTTAGTTCACACCAACATCACCTTTTTGAAGTAGCAAGTACTTTTCATGCTTATCACTTTACTAAGTATATCTCATTTGGCATTTGAATGCAGAAACCAATATCACAATTTTCTAACAACAGTATCTATAAATAGCTTACGGCTTAATTTAATCCGAATAAAAATGCATTTTATATGTTATAAGTATTATTTATACATCTAAATTTGGATATTGACAGTGTAATAAAAAAATATATTTCAATTATTCACATCAATTCAAAATTATGATTATTAAGACATTTTCATTTTGCAACTTCAATATGTCTTAAAGACCGAGATAGCCTGTTTGGTAGGGTGTTGGATTCGCGTCCCTTGGATTGCTAGTTCGAAATCGCCAGCCAAAAACTTTCCATGTGTGTGTTTACTGGCGCTCGTTAAATCTGTCGTGGCCCCAAATTCCACCATGTCGAGAGTAATGCCACTGGGGGTACTAGATCGCAGGTGATCATTCTCTGTTCCAGATCTAAATTACGATCTGTGGATGAATGAATTAAATGCAAGTATGAAGTCCATCCCATAAAAAGGGTTTGTGACGTGTGTGAGCAAGAAGTCAGACTTTTGCCCTAGAGTGCTCAGGAGTACATATCCTCAGAAGCTACTGCACGCCTTCTTCCGTTGTAAAGCGGAACACGACAACAACAACAACATCTCTTATAATAGTTTATCTTTACGAAAAATCAGCCTGATAAGTCAGAATGAATTTACTGTCTGCGTTTTGATCTAAATGATAAAACTGAAATAATTATAACAAAAATAGTGCAACATAAACTTTTTATGATGATAGAATTTTGCAACCAGCATTATTTTGTATGTCATTGAAACATTTTGAAATGAATAACAATAAAAAATTGAAATTGAAATTTCCTATGTATATTTCAATGTATCCTGTCAGAACATAATTTCTTGAACGGCTAATCATTGAAAACATTTTACATAATTAAACAATATAATATACTTTAAAAAAGATTTTTATTAATGTTTAAAGAAAGCATTTCAACAAAAAGTGGCAGATTTTGCAAACGTATAGATTAACCAAACAATTTAAACTATTTTTTTTTAAAAAAAGGATTTTATTCAAGTTTGAAGAAAGCTTTCAAAAAGTTAAAAATGCAGAAAAAATCATCTCAACAAAAAGTGGCAAATTGAATTTTAAAAAGGTCTTTATCTAGAAATTTCAGCCATTTACCAATATTTTTTAGTCTTCTAAGGCCTATTTTTGAGAAAATTGAAATTTAATATTTCAATTCCTGGACCACGCATTTTTGTTGACTCTAAAACCCACATCCCATTGAACTCTCATTGAAGCACCACGTGCTCGTGCAAGTTAAATTATATTTTTATTTATTTTAAAAAAATCATTAAATGAGTCACTTTAGTATTGCAAACGATTAAAAAAAAACTTTGTCTCGCATTTATTGTTTAAAAAATATCACATTGTCTATTTATTTCATTTCATATAATCGCATGCTAAAAAAAACATTTTTTAGGTTTTATTTGCTGTAGTCATTAACTTGTTTTGATAATCAGACCTTTTTGAACTGCAATGGCAAAAAGATATTAAAAGCTGATTTTTTGAGAGGCTCGTGCAGATAATAATTTTTTTTTTCGCCTACGTATTTTTGTTGACGCCAAAAACATCATTCTAAAACCCCATTATGTTCTGACGTGATGATAAAGATTATAATTTATTGTAATTAAATTTAAAGAATAAAAAGAAAAATATGTCAATTGAAAATAATCAATTTAAAGAACAAAATACCAATAAAACATTGTTAAAAAGAGCAAACTATGCTCTTAATCAAGAACACGAGCTCATTAAAAAATTTAATTTCCGTACTAAATAGTATAAACAAAAATACTCGTATTCTATCACCAACTAGGCAATCGAACAGAAGTTGAGAAAAAGATCCTTTCCCTTGAAAATCTTGGATATTCTTGTATATTTATCTTGAATATTTCTCCCTTAAATTTCTGATGAGCCATGATGCTATATGGCATTCTCAGGAAGAATATTCAAAACTAAATAAAGATATAGTTCTGATTTCAAGAATCCTTGTCTCTAAATGTTTTTTTTGAATGACCAAGTAATTATTGAAGTCGTATGTAATTCAGTCTTCCGTTTCTTTTGTTACGAAAAATATCACTCAAGAACAATGCGAGGATGCAGAGTTTATTTTATGAAAAAGTGTATTAAATATACCGATCCCAAGCTACAAATTTTCAGCGAATTAATTATATTTAATCCACTAATTTCAGTTAACAGAGAAGCTATATAATACAATTAAAAAAAGAAAAGTCGTTCTCTAAAGCAAAGCCAACTAACGTAGCTTGTTCTCCGAACTGATCTGATTCCTCTCCTTAAGCCACGCCTTTAAGCAGTTTTCCAGTAAAGTGGGTGGAGCAAACAAAGAAATGGTACGCTCCGCTCCATCCAAACAATTGTAGAACTTTCTCCACCATTCTTTGAGTACCAATCTGTATTTCTTACCTTCTACTACACATTTTTGGCGTGTTGTAAAAACCGTTAACAATCTCATTACGTCGCCAACACACCTACATCGCCAAGCTAGTCAAATATGGCGATCTTCTGTTGTAAATCCCCATAGAACGGTCTTTTCTGGCTAACGCGGGATTCCATTACAATTAAACTATTTACAAATATTTACAATATTTACACAAAAAATCACACATATTTTCAATATTTATACCTAATTTAAGCTTAACACTATTATGAAATTAACATGATAAGGAAAATATATTTTCATGATAATATGATAAAAATCTGAATATTATTAAAATTCAAAACAATATTTTTTTCCTCTTGAATTTCAGTCTTGAAGCTTACAGAACTTCACTTTGAGCTTTAAATAAAACTTTTAATTGTTCTTATATTTGCGCATAATCCAAAAAAAAGTTATTTGGTTGGAACATAAAATTGGAAGATTTATTTAATGGAAAGTGAATTATTTTTATTTCTTAGAAAATTTCTTCCAGTCAACTGATTCACTAAATTTTGCAAAAGAACAAAGAGTCATATATCAAGCTTTAGTCTATTGAGAAATGTAACCTATGGATATATAAAAAAAACTTTTTTAAAACTTCAGTCTGACAAATGTTTTGTTTTTTTACTCAGCTAAGCGAAGTAGATTCCGAATTTTTATTTCTTCAATATCGTCTGACTTTAAATGTTTGTAACAGAAGCACGATATAAACAATCTTTTTTTCTTTTCTAAACTTTTTTTGCCTTCACGTGTGAAAGATTCAGAGTAAATAGAGGAAGTATACAGACTTATCTTTGCTTTCAAAGCAGAAAAAAAACAATTTCATTGGATTCAACTTTCAATGCTATAAATCTAAAGCAATTTAAAATAAAGCTTTTTGTGTCGCAAGCGCTTTTACAGTCTTCATTTTTCTCAGTTTGAAAATATGACGAAAAAAAAAAAAGATATAACACTTGATCCTCTTACAAATATACACCTTATCCATCATATGTTTTTGAAAAAACAAGTGAGAAACAATGTGTTTTTTATTGTGTAAAGTTAAGATAATAAAAACATACAGCAAAAATCTTGGTTCAATTTGTTTTAATTTTTTAATTTAATATCTATAAAGCATTCTTTTACTTCTCACATCAAATCATGTTTCATGTGTGCAAAGAGAAAACTGTAGATTTAAATATTATAATTAAAAAAAAGCTGTTACAAATTAAAGATAATTTTATGACAAATGAAATACTTGTATACCAGTTATGTCGACAAATATTACGAAATTGAACAGTGCCATCTTGTGGCATTAGATGCAACCATTTATTCCGCGCGAAGATACGAATCTTGAACATGTACTTAACCCATTGAGGTAAGCCATTTATTTATATGATTAAAAGATGATGAATGATTTTGTCTTTTAAGTAACCTGTCTTTGCGATATGGGAATGTTGAATGTTAAAGTAATTAATTAAATTAATTTAAAGCACCTAGATAGTATCGTAAGTAAATAAAAAAAACCATAGTTATTTTTTAAGAAAAGTGGTATGGATAGATATATGTCTAAAAATTTTATTTTAAATTTAACATAAGTTTATGTTTTTAAGTTCGTCATGACAACATTTGTGATATGCAAGGGAATATCTATTGATAATAAAAATGAATATGTCTGTCTGCAGGTCGGTTTGTCTGTCTGTATGTCTATGTTCTGACACTCTACAGGCCAGACTACTTCACTGAAAGTTACAAAACTTGGTATATACATTTTTTGGAGGAAGGGAATGTACCCCTTGGATCGATATTTTTGAAATCCGAATTAGAATTTTCATTAATTAAAGACTAAAAGAAATTTTGATGTTTTCTCCCTATAATTTCCGAAATTATTATACGGCATTAAAATAGTTTTTACGTTATCTTAAAATGCAAAAAAAATATCTTTTCAATAACATTAATTTAATATTCATGCAATTTTTTTTCAAAGTTTTGACAATTTAAAAGAATTTTTTTGTGTAAATTTTAATAATATATTATATTGCTGGCCTGAAAACAGAAAATTAGAAACAAAACTTATTTAAAATAAATGTTACAAGAAGAATGGGATAAATTATCTTTGGATACCATCAAGTATTAGTCGAATTGGTATCATGGCGTTTGGATACGTAATAAAAATCAAAAGACATGCAGCTAAATATTGGCACGTTCTTTATTTGAGAGATATTATAAAATTTCATTGGTGTATTCCTTATTTTTTGAGGCAGTAATCTGCGTATGTTAATTTAAAATGCTTCTGATATTTTTCTGCTTAGAAGTTTTTCGTTGATTGTTCTTTATTTTTACTTTAAATTAAACTATTTGTTGCGTGTTAAAATAAAAACATGTTTGCACTTCTCAGTCATGTCTTGTTTATACTGAAAGTCGTATTTATCAAGTAAAAATGAGGTGCACTCTCAATTGTTTGATCCTCTGTATATTGCTAAAATCTGAATCCCTTTGCAGTCCGAAAAATAACTAGATGCAAAATTATTCACCTAATACAAAAAGTTGTTTATTGCTATGAAAAATAAATATATGTAATTCTTTTAGATCGAATTTCTTTTAAAAAATTTATTTACATCTCTTAACCATTATGTAGGCGTTCTTAACAATTAAATTTGAAAAATAAATAAATAAAACTTCAAAGTGATGCATAATCTTGAATATCGAGTCACACTCGATATCGGACCGCAAAGGGTTAATATAAATTTATGGAACGTATACAAACAATCACGGAAAATTGAAATATCAATCACATTTACAATATATTTTGATTTTAAGAAATATTTAGAATTTTCTTTGCCCTATTACAATCTTTGTGGCTAATATCTACATGTTTCATTATTATTATTATTTTGATTTATTCAATTTTGAATAAGAAATGTCCGTTTGTACTTTAATATGTTAATAAAAGCAATTATTTAAGAGTTTGTATTTCCATTTTCTTTTTAAAAAATATTGAATGCATTTAATAACCTATGATAATAATTATTAAGATTTTTTAATACCGTTTATTTTAAATTTAATGTATTACGGTACCATTTAAAAGTTATTAAAATTCGATGAACATCTATTATTACCAATTTCGTTAAGGTAATTACAAATTTCTGGTAATTACAAAGTTATTAAAATTCGATGAACATCCATTATTATCAATTTCGTTAAGGTAATTACAAATTTCCGGTAATTACAAAGTTATTAAAATTCGATGAACATCCATTGTTACCAATTTTGTTAAGGTAATTACAGATTTCCGATGATATTCTAAAAAAATCGTATGATTATCCAAAACACTATTGTACAAAATTTCGGAACATTAGTGAATTAAAAAGTGAATTAAAAATCGATTATAAAATTCCAGTTTACCACCATAAAACAAATCAAAACGATAAATTTAAAAACTTCCCAAAAATAGGGGTATTTTAAAAAATGCAATTGCACATAATTCCGGAACTTTAGTGAATCAAAAAGGGAATTAAAAATCTATTATAAAATTCCAGTTTACCACCATAAAACAAATCAAAATTAAATTAAAAACTTCCCCAAAATAGTGGTATTTTTAAAAATGCAATTGTACAAAATTTCAGAACTTTAGTGAATCAAAAAGCGAGTTAAAAATCTATCATAAAATTCCAGTTTACCACCATAAAACAAATCAAAATGATAAAATTAAAAACTTTCTAAAAATAGTGGTATTTAAAAAAAATGCTATAAGAAGTTGAATCCGAAATTCTAAAAACTTACAAATTATATCCTTAAAGAAAGGCTTATACACTGTTACAATTAGAAAAGAATTGTTACAATTAAAGTTAGAAAAGAATTGTTACAATTAAAGTTAGAAAAGAATGGTTACAATTAAAGTTAGAAAAGAATCGTATTTATCGTTTTCAACAATCACGAATATTGTTACGAGCTCGTTTGGTTAAAAATACATTTTATTTTAAAACATACTAGAGCTGTAACCTTCTTTAACAACTCTAGTTGGAATTGATTGCGCGCGAAACCAATATAATATTATTGTGTATGGCAACATGTTGTAAATAGAATTGTAAATTAGAGAGAATAAAATGGAGTCAGATTAACTACGAGTGAAATATTTTATATTAAGAAACCACATCTTTGAATCGTAGAGGAGAAACAACTGAATGAAATGAAATTCCGATAGAGTCTCAACGAAAATCGTTAAATATGCAACTCAATATCAGAAGTTAACTTTCTCTACTTATTTTTGTATTTGAAGAATATTAATATTTTTGGATTAAAAATATTTATCGTTTCCACAATTTTCCTTTTTTTTGCATTTATCAATATTATCCATTTGAGCATAAAAGCAAAAATAAAAAAAAAAATGACCCTAAAGAAAATAGAAAAGTGAAAAACTGTTTTGGATGATTTCCAAATACATGAGCGTTGAGGAAAAACATGTGTTAAGCATTTGTTTATGAAAAATTCATAACACTTTTCGCGAAAATTTGCAGCTGAAATAATTTAGTAGCTGTGAATCCTGGAAAGAGACCATTCCAGGATTCAATATATTTTCAGCGGAACAATTTATTTTATTTCGCTGTAACCATTTATTTTGTATCTCTGCATTTTATCTTCAAAATGATTTATATTGCGGAACTATTGAGGAATGCTACAAATTTGAAAGTGCTGATAAGACTTTTAGTACATTTATATATAAAAAAAATATTTTGAAAGGTACAAGAAAATAATAAGCGGGAATGGTCTCTTTAAAATTTTCTAGCATATTTAAAAATAAATTCGTCATGCCAGGAAACGTCTTACATGACATCTGGGTATAATAATTACAAAATATCAACTTTTGGCGTGAGTTTAGTATTGTCACTATTTCTATGATCTCATTCTTGGCGAGTTATTTGGCTATTAATCTCTGCCATAGAGTTAACAGAATTCAAAATTCTATTTCCCATTTTTGACATGCCTTTTTGAATTGATTGAAACAAATTTGTTTTATCATAAAACTGCACTTGCCATTTCAAAATTCCGAACCAAATTTGATATATTTATATCACTGTGTTTTTAAATTATCACATTGCTATGTTTATGAAAGTACAGACTGACAGATAGTCAACCTGTTGTTGGATTAGGTTAAAAAATTAATAGGTTTATATGTTATAGATGTTATGCCTGCATGGTGAATTTTATCTACATACTCTTTACAGTTTGTATATTTGAACAGCTGAACAGACGGACCTCATTTGGACAGAGTTTTCTCAAAATTTGATGGGAATCGAAAAATTTAGTGTAAAGACCTCATACCAAATTTCATCCGTCTAGCTAAAAATGTTTATGAGTTATCTTTGTCACAGACAGACAGAAGCATTTTTTCTAAAAATATGTTGTTGTTTTTTAACTCGAGGAGGTTTAAAATTTGGAAATTCGTCAAAAGTTCGAATTTTCTGACGCTTATTATACTTTCTCTACACTAGAAAGTAAAAATTAAACAGAGAATAGGAAATACTATACGCATTCTCCAGCAGTATTTAAGAATTTTTCTTCGAAAATTTGATGAATCGCCATATTTAAGACTTTCATGAATTTACAAAGTCATTTTTGAGTCAAGTTTGTAAATCTGATTTTATGTTAAAAGAATTCAAAAATACTTACGTCAAAATAGATTTTATGCATTTACATCAAAATTAAATATTTTCGTCCCATTTGTATTAATTTATTTGCGATTAATTAATTAATTTATTGCGTCTGGTTATATTTCAACATAATAACTCAAGAAAATAGAAATCAGTGAATGAAAATTAATTTGTAGCTCATAGTTTTATTAGCTATAAGTTGGTTTTTTTTATAAACTATTATAAGTTAGCTTTGGCTATCAATTTATTATAAGCGTGTATCATATTTTGAAATAGTTCTGATCGTATGTTGACCATTTATCGGTTTATATATCTTTGTATAAAAATCGTAGTTGTGAATATGATTGCTCAAAACTACAAGGAAACTGATAAATAAAATTTAGTATTTGACCTGGAAGAGTGTTTATTATCTTTTTGTACCTCTTTTGAGAGTGAGGGGGGGGGATATTGTATGTTGACATAGAATAGAGTTGAGACTGTGTTCGAATTATTTCTTTGGAAAGTGGTTAATCAAGGTCTTAGCGTTCAAAAGAATGTTCTCCTAATTAATATAGATCAGTGTCCTTGAATTAAATATAGATCAGTCAGAATCATTTTATAGATTAAATTTGTGATTAAAGGATTGTAACAGAAAAATTCACCATGAATTTCAATTGGGAATTGAATTATATATTTCAGTCGAATTATTTATCATTGGATTTTGTGCCTTTTTGATATTGCATACAAAATAATAGTTACTCAAATATGCATCGTCGTTAGCTAGAAATCGCCATTCTTGGATTGGATGTTCAAATGTACACATCATTACATAAATATGGAGTCACGAAGTTTACATGAATAAGCAGCTTGTAAAATAAGAATATATAATTTTGGATGTATTTGTATGCGCTGCATTTCAATTGACTTTATATTATGGAATAACTGTTGTTATGTCTTAAAGCTTTTCCCCCTTTTTTAGCTATGGTTTCCATAGAAACCGGCGTATGCGCAGCTTTTCTAAATCGTCTTTTTATGCTTAACTATTCAGTTTTGTTATGTCTAATAAGAGATGTAATGGTGAATATCTTCGTGTTCGTGTAGATTTTCGTGTTCGTCAATACATGCAATTCTGTATTTGATGATATCTTTGATTCTTGAGAGTTAGAACATCTTAGATGTTAGATCGTATATAATTGATGATGATGATGACGCGTCTGCTTTACAACGAAAAAAGGGGCGCAGTAGCTTCTGAGGATAGGGACCTCTGAACTCCCAAGGGCAGAAGTCTGATTTCTAGTTCATATGACACACACACACACGCACGCACATTCACTTGCACAGCCCCTTTCTACAAGAGGGCACATTCACACATCTCACAGATAGCACACAGAAGAACAACCATGCCATAACCAGGATTCGATCCCGGGAAGCCAAGATCACGAGAAAGACGTGCTACCTCTGTGCCAGAAAGCCTGCATCGTATATAATTAAAACAATTGAACTGCAAGATAGATTTAGAATGGCCCGACTGCGATTAGAATTGTTGAATGAAAGCTGGGGGTCATGGACATCATCAATTGTTCTATAAATATTCGACATACCTAGTCGTAGATTGCCATTTCTTGTATAGAATATTAATTGTACGTATCGCGAATAAATACAAAGATGCAGTGAAGAAATATGTCAGGATAGTTTGGAAAAATTTAGGATTTCAATAGTTTAGTTTGTAGCATAAATTTGTCTGGGCATCCTTTCAATATATTCTGAAGAATGTGAAATCTCGACCTCTTTCTCTTTCTCAAACACACATAAACACACACAAATTGTTGCCACTAAAAATTATTTTTTATAGCAAATACATGATTTTTGGGCAAATGAATTACCAATTACCCAAAATATGAGAATAATGGTTCTAAGAACACGCCCAAAATGATCAAACGTAGCGTCATTCCTAACTATTTTATTATTATCTAATAACACTTAGATGAGATTTTTTCGGTCACTAACAAATGTTTCTTTTTTGAATCATATCTACATGTCTTTGAATTTTAGCAAATAATTTCGGAGTCACCAGGGGTAATTTTAAATATGCCAAAACACGCAAGCGTATTCTCTTCATTGGCGGCTGCATTAACGCCGTCTCAATACGATTTTTGTAACTTCATATTCCAATACGAAAGTTGCTCATTTTTATTCTTTTTTCAAGCTAAATAAAATAATAAATAGAATTTACTTAGTTAAAATAATTCAGTATATATATTTTTTTCAGACGAACGGATAGACCGCAGTGTTTTGTGGTAAAGTTCTGGCATCGGAACAAAAGAATTTCGAAGTTCGAGACTTGTTTCATCTGAAGAGTGCAAGTGGGTCGGGTGCACTTAAATCTGTCGGGGCCATACGTCCTGCCGATGGTGAGGCGTGGAAGTTTGACAGAGGATGCAAATTCAAAAGCCGTCTTCGTCATTATCAAAATTATGAGGTCTGTCCCAAAATAACCGTTGCATTGATTTAATATGGGACGTTAATAAAACTAAACAAAACTGGACAAAAGGAAAAAAATGCATGTTCTGTCATTTTCTTTAACTTCACAGAATTAGAAATATCAAGCAGAAAAGGGATGAAAGTTTGGGCTAACAGGAATTCCTAAAAAGGTGAGTCAAGTATAGGCTAAAAGACAATCGGAATTAAACATTGAAAATAACTGTTCAACTTTTTTAACAATTCCAATTGTCCAACCCCCCCTTTTTGGAACAAAAGTTATTTTTTGTGACCAAATGATAATTCGACACACACACACACACACACACACACACACACACACACACACACACACACACGCACACACACACACACACACACACACACACACACACACACACACACACACACACACACACACACACACACACACACACGTCTGAATGAATTATGGGGATATGAAATAATTATAACCCCCTTTGAGATGAATGATCGGCCAAGATTCCACCCTTTGTAAATTAGTATGTCCCTGCTGGATCTATTTGAAATTGCTCTTGTTATCGTGTTCACATAAAATGCGAAACGCTTTATACTTCTACTTTGAACAAATACTTATATGCATTTATGTAGAACTATGTTTGAATTCTACTTAATATCTGATGTATAAGACACGCAAAGGAAAATATACTGAATTTACAATATCAGCTCCACGCGTATGTATCGATCAACTCTCCAAAATTCTTTCAAGTATATTTTAATACCAGAAGTAATTTTACGGTTTCCGAGAATTTAACGTTCAAATTCGGTTTGTTTACGGTTTTGAAATAATTATATTTGTTAGGATTTAGTTTCCTGTTAAAATCGATACTTTTTATTCATCTTTTCTTACAGTATCTGTAGATATTTTACAGCTAATTTTTACAAATCGATATTCTCAAATGAAAGAACTCAACAGCATAGCTGTAATGAATGATATATACGAATACAGGGGGATCGCAGCGAGACCGGATAAACTCTTTACAACCAGATTCGTTGTTTGGAAGACATAAAAAAAGATGCCCACAGAATTGTAGCTCTCGACCCATAGTTTTGGAGAAAAACAAGGGGAAAATGTATGACGCCATATCCGGTTTACGAAAAGCACTTCTATTAGATAAATGGACATCAGTTCTTGCATAATTTCAAATAAGAGAATGTTCGAAATGCTCGCATATATGGAGGCGCTTCGTGCAATGATTGACTGCACACTTTCTAGCATCGTAGTGTCCATAAAATTAAACGCACTGTGGAGACGAATGAGCTAAGTCCATATTTGCAGTAACTTAGTATAAACAAATCAATTCCTTTACATGGCCTCATATAAAGAAATGTAAAGGGGTCAGATCTGGAGATAGTGGTGGCCATGAAACAGGACCCAGACGCATTATCCAGAAGATTTTTTATCCAAATGTTTTTTTTTGTAAATAGAATATAATATCATTTATTTTCTCTCATATTTTTCTCGAAAACTATCAGTCGTAGAGGTATGGTTCTTTGACCATTTTTTATGTTTTCTAAACAACGAATCTGACTTGCAGAGTTCATACGGTCTTGCAGGGACACCCTGCATATTCATTCATAGTATAAGAGTAATAATGAATCAATGCCAAGTTATATTTATTGACACAAATATCCTTATATACATTTAATGAAATATATTCAATAAATTTAATTGCATGTATATAATGGCTAATGCTTAATGACACAAATACCCTTAATTAACATTATATATACATAAAGTCAAATGTTCTAAAATAAAAAAAAAGAACTATCACCTGTTTGGCGGATACTTCGTGGCTAAGAATCCACCGGGTATTTGTGTGATCAGGTATCCCCAGAAAAAAGACGAATCCATAAGTCCGATCGTATTTGGGGACCAATTGAATTCCGGAGGCTGAAACAAAGGACAAAAACTTTTTAAATCTTGAATAAACAATACTGAATATAATATTGTTATTTCTAGAATATTACATCAAAATAGAAAGCGAATTAATAAATAAAAAGTAAATTAACAAGAAAAAGATAAAATTGTTTTGAAATATAAGTATGTTCTAAATTTTTGTTCCATTTAATTCAATTTGACTATTATTAAAAGGAATTTGATGGGTTAGCCGATAACTAAACTACTAAACTATGACTTTTAATGGCTTAGAAGACGCAATATATTGTTTATAACTTAAGTAACTATCATATCAAAAATAAACATGGAAAAAATCTAAACAAACTTCTTAAACCAAATCATTAAAACGAACATTGTATTTAGAGAGCGATAATGCTGCTACAACTAGAACTCAAATGAAAGGAAGTAAATTAGCAATAAGAATTAAGTTTGAAGCAAAATTCAAAATCAAAGGGGAAAAAATACGATGAATCCGGCCGAAAGACTTTTTCAAAGGTCGCCCTCAAAGCAGGGATTCAAACCAGAATATTTTTTTTCTGTGAGGGGTCTGACATTTCGTCAAAGATTAAGCTCTCTTGACCCGAAAATCCCAGAAAAGTGAGGTTTTTAGAGATAAATTAATATAATAGAAATACAAGAACAAATTTTAAATCTAAATTGATTACTGTACACAAGCATATATGGATTCAAACGCGGCGAAATGAATGGTTTGACGAGGTGAAAATAAACTAATAGGTTGACAAGCTTCAAATTTGTTGGAGTTGTTCTTAATTTTGGTACATGTTTGGTTTTTTTTTTTGTAATGACTGTGATTAAAAAACAAATTGTTTGGTTTCGAGCATTTTTCTGTAATTATATTTAGATTCAAAATACTTTTTAAAAATATCTTGCTTATTTTTTGTGTGTTTTTAATACTGATATATTTTGATGATTTAGTTTTAGGTTTTACGGCCTTTTTCCTTATTTAAAAACTTTGTGTAATCTATTTATACTCAAAAAATTTTCTTTTATTTCTGTGATAATAATTTATCTAAGAACCTTTTTTTCCTGGGATTTTTGGGCCACGAGGGCTAAATTTTTGATGAAATGTCAGATCCCTGACAGAAAAAATCCTTGTTTTGTATCCCTGCCTGAGGGTCACCATTGAAAAAGTCTTTCGGCCGGATTCATCGTACTTTTTTCTTTTGATTTTGAATTTTGTTTTAAATTTAATTCTTATCGCTAATTTAGCTTATAACTTAACTCAGATATAATCAATCTAGAAAATTAAATAATCACGTAACACATGTAAAAAGAATATCGCTTTATTTTGACAAAATAAACAATTTTTTTGATGGATAATGATAGAGAAGATTCTTTTTCTAATCCTTTTACCATCCAAATAATATAGCATCCGTTAATATAATTGGAAGCGTTTTTGGACTTTCACAATGTTATTTTATTTAAAATGATAGTAAAAGTTTTGAAAATAGGTCAATAATTTATACGAATGCATTATAATTATCCGGAAAACTTATTAAATAATAGTTTTATTTCCCTAATTACTTTAATTATTAGCCAGGTTCAGCTACTGTAAGGATGATATTTAACTTAGTATGTTTCCAATTACTCCAAGGAAAATGAAGTAATTGGGAACTTTTAGCTTTTTATAGTAACGAACTCATTTGAAGGGATAGATTCAGAAATTCAAGGAAATACAGCTCATGGACTCAGAATTTATTTAACCGTCCATTCTTAACTGCTCCAAAATATTGTCCTTTTAAAATATTTTCCATAAAAATTACATTCTATTTCAAGGAATGTTAAATATGATCACCCAATTCATTGCATCCCATTTCATCCCAAAATCAGTACTTTTCGAATTTTTTCTTGAATAGCCATAAGTGACCGAATATGAAAATGATTTTCTAGAATAAAATTCTCCCAAATCTTTTCTATACGGATACGTCACTTGTTGTCATTAGTTCCAGAATATGATTTGCAATCTCAAGAATAGCAAACCAATTCACGCCACAGAAATAAATATGGCGGAACAGCTTAATTCTACCATCCATACTTGACGATCTATCAATAATAAAAATTGATCGAACATTTATACTTATTTAAAATGAGATGCTCCTATATTTTCCATATTGAATAAGATAGAATAAACAAACTCCTCCAAGCCAAATACCAAATGTGGGTACTAGATGACGCCACCTCAAAGCAACTTCACCTAGTAGAAAGACAAAAGACACTCGTCGATCCTGAACATCAGATACCGATTTAAATTCTAAAGCTCTATAGAAGAACGCGCTAAATGTCTTAAGTAGAGCAACAACTACCAAACCACTTCAACATAAAAGCTTAGATTTTTCTGGAAATACTTAGTTAATTCAACATAACGGCAGAAGAAACTGTGTCTAAACAATATAGCAATAATAGTTATACAATAAAAGATACAATGCAGTAATAGTTAGATAATTATTCAATGAAAAAAGAAGCTAAGGTGAAACAAATTGGAATTGTGTTATTAGTTCCACTTCCTGAAGTAACCTAACAGGACACTACCCAGCGACTCACTGATAAATATGTTGTTATTATTCATGGCACTTGCCTATGGACAAGCCCCGCTGATACTTATCAGTAGATTTTAAGCCGATAGGGGCGTTTCTTGTTTTTGAAGTAAAGCCAACTAGGGCCAAGAGTACGGCTTAGCTAGACACTCAACACAGTCGCTTGCACAACCCTTTTTAACAGAGGAGGCACATCCTCACATCTCACAGATAACACACAGAACAACAACCATGCTCGATTCGTGACTCGAACCCGGGACTCCCAGAGCACCAGGAAGACGCGCTACCTCTGTGCCAGAGAACCGGCACTCATAAATATAGTGACACAATTAAAATGAAGATACAAAAGTACCATTAGTCAGTCACTTCTCTCTTTTTATATCTTTTCAACAAGTCTCCGAAGGGTTGCAGTTGCACAATTCAAAGAACAGGAGAGCTATATTAAATTTATAAAATAAGATGAAATTAAAATTTCTATCATTTTGAATCCAAATGAAATTAAATTTCTATCATTTTTATCACGAAATTAAAATTTAATCTATGAAATCAAAATTTTCACAGATGATGGAAATGAGCAGCATTTGTGTCCTAAAACTGAAAAATCCAAAACAGAAGTCTCAGCTTCAATGCATATAGCCCTTAGATGGTCATAATGATGGCCTTCACGCTTAGGGTAGCCCTACCAAGAGTTCAACTCCCGACGTACTTCACCCATTCCACCCAGTTACACCCCTCGTCATGGGGAGGTAGTCTACAGGATTTCAGGGGGTCTCTGAAGGCTAAATTAAAATGGATCTAGCAACGATCTTATACATTGAAATAGAATAACAGCATGCTTCCTGTAAGTAGTATGAAAGTAAAGCGTACATTTCCATCGATGGGTTCCACCATCTTGACGATGGCATTGCTGAGGTTGCACCTGATGCCGAAGCTGATGACGAACCCCAGGGAGCTGAGGAAAGCTATCGTGTACCGCTTGGACAGGTTCCGGCAGCAGGGGCACTCGGGCTCCATGAACGCTTTGCTCCGGGGCTTCTTGCGCTGCAGCTCCTCGTAGAAGTCATTGCCCAGCTCGTCGTCTTTCATGAACCCTTTCTCGTCCTCCTGGCCCTTCAGTTTGCTAGGGAGAAAGTACAGATCGTCAATGAAAAGGTGGCTTCAAGAAGAAAAACAAATATTCGAAAAGTTTAATGGAGTTTCAGATATCCTTTTCAATTTTTCTTTGCGGTATACACATTTCACACGTTAAATAAATAATATGATTGTCATGTCTCTAGATTTCATGTGGATTTTCTCTCTCCATGACCAAAAGGAAATGAACTAGACAGACAGACAGACAGACAGACAGACAGACAGACAGACAGACAGACAGATAGATAGATAGATAGATAGATAGATAGATAGATAGATAGATAGA
>JAOUZG010015602.1:2413193-2449879 GCA_026289955.1 Argiope argentata | reverse complement strand
GGTATATATTATTACACAGTCACCGTAAATTCATATATATGTGTATAACGCGTGATTATCTTTATTACAATACATTTGAGAAACTTAGTTATTTGTAAAATTATAATTATGGAATTCATATTGATTCATATTTTATTTATTCCAACCTGATTTATTAAATTAATAATAAAATTTAAGATTCTTCAATAAATAAAATATAAAGAAGCATTGCATATTCCTTACTGATAACACTAATAAATACCATTAGTAATATTTCCAATATATCTTCTCTGTAAAATAATATAATTACAAAACAGCAAAGAGCGTATTTCTTAGTTCCCTAATTTACATTTTGGAGCAGAACATATAATGCCTTACTCCGCTCCAAAGCCATATTCCAATCTCAGAATTGAAACTCTTCTTCGGGAAGAAACAAAAGAATATAGCCTTGCACCAAATTAGGTTTGAAATCCCAACGGATATATTCTATACGCAGCATATTTCCAGCTCTTCAGTTGAAATTCCCCGTCTCCATGGCAACCAGAATCGCCTTAAAATTCGACTTTCTTTAAATTTGTGTTGGACGAATCTGCATTTATTCGGTGACTTAAAAGGGAATTTTTAAGATTTTAAGATAGTAGATCTGTATCAAGTATTTTTACTATTTAGTGTTTTTTTAAATGGTGAGTTTAAGTAAAAATATTATATAACAATGTAATACATATGTGGTTTATAGCAAATAATTTATTTTGAAATGGCAATATTTGTATATTTTAATATTTATTATTATATTATATTAAGCGAAAGTGATTTTTTTAAAAAGCTTCTTCTAATTTAGAATCTTTATTTAAAAAAAAAATACATTTTTTTAAAAGTTGTAAATTTTATAAAGAAAATTTATATAATTATAAAATAGATAAGTTGAATATTTTAAATATCTTACAAGATTATATAGTAGTATTAGATGGAGTTTTTGGAATGTTTTGCAAAAAAAACTATTCATCTAAAAATGTTGTTTTAAATTTGTTTCTTACAAAAAAGCTTATTTACATTATACTAATAATATTGTTTATCTATAAAATTAGCTTCCATGCAAATGTACTGATCGTTTCAGTAGTCTAAGACGACCACCTTTCGGTAATTATATCTAATTAAAGGGATTGAAGTGAAAAAATGAGCATATTTCAGGAATTCGTTCTTCTTTGACCACAATTTTCGCCCTATTAGATACTTTTATGTTCAATTTTTTTCACGTGTTTGCGAATATCGTTTCATTTCTGAATGTATTATTTAATTCCGTCTGCGAGTAATCAGAGTTTATTTTATTGCTAAACTAGCTTCTTTATCTAGCTACGTGTGGAAATTTTGATGTGTATATGCGAGAACTGACAGTCTAATCACAATGTAAAATGTTATCAAAACCGTATGCATGCATAAATTATCAACGTCAATTGGAGATACGCAAAGACGTGAATTTTAAGCGCCAGTTGGGATAACGCAATGCAGACTAGAAAATTTTATTTTCAATTCATCTATTTTATTTTTCTTCAAAAGCACTTCTAAAAGAATCAAAAGATCTATTAATTAACAACGTTTAATTTTAAATTTATCATACATTGCGAAAATAAACAGAATCGTTTGAAATAACCGGTCAAAAACATGTTAGGTCTAACACCATTAACGTAGGGGAAAAAAACTACTTAAAAGCCATGTATTTGAAACTATAAAGATACTTCTAAAAACTTAATCGAAAATGATGAAAATAGGCAAAAGGAATATGCACAGCAAGAAAAAAAAATAAAGAGAAATTAACATGAAATATCGAATTATATTAGCACAAGAACAGCGTAAGAAAAAAAAATTAATAAACCTTCCTTTAGAATAGTAAGATAATATTAAAATGAAAAACGGAACTAGAAAAAATAAAAACAAACGATTAGATTTTTTTTTGTTCTGATGAAAAAGGCTTTCTGTCGGGAAACCCTACAATAAATCACAAAGAATTCCATTAGATAAGATAATATTTAAAAAATACCGGAAATAGAAAAATATAAACAAAGGATTCAAAAAGCTCAGGCTGATGTTTTCAGATTTTTTTTTTATTTTTTGGTGGAAAAAGTTAGTTTTTAATTAATAAAAAATTAACCACTCAATTAATCGGAATAAAAATTAGCCTATGTTCTTCTGTAGACTATAGTATATCTATCTCTGTGCTAAATTTCATTCAATTTCCTTCAGCCGTTATGGCGTGATTGAACCCCATCATCCATCCATCCAAACTTTCACATTTATAATATTAGTATAGATAGATGTAACTATCAATTATTTTCATCTTTTTCCTGGACCCTATTTTGACAAATGAGACCCATCCTAACGCATGCGCAAAAGCTCAGAGGGTTTTAGAATCCGTAGGCAAGCAATATATAGACAAGTTCTGTAATGTTAATAGTGATTATATTTTTCGGTGTTGTAACATCAAAAAATTGAATAAGTGTTGGACAGCTCTATTCATTTTACTGTGAAGATTAGAAAAAAAAGAAAGATTTAGAAAAATCAAAAGAATTTAACTGGTTCAACTATCAAACGAATAGACAGATACCTTTTATCAAAATTCATATTTTCCTTCCAGTAAATTTAAATAAGCCCCTCCCCTTTTGTTTTCTTTGAAAACAAAATACAATCGGTGAAAGCAAGAGAAGTAAAGCAGAATATTTCTTTGTTTCTTTTTTGTTTTGAAGCAGCAAATAGTAAACGAAAGAAGAAATAAAGTGGCTGAAATCGAGAAACAATATTTTTAGGAGGGGGAAAAAAGAAAAAAAAAAGAGCCCGAAATAGAAGAGAAAGGGAAACGAAGGGTGGGTGGGGATCTTTTTGGTGATGAGTCGGTTGCGTGACTGAGGAAAAAATTCGATTCTGTTTTCACAGAGCGCCAAACGATTTTTGTTGATTTATCGACAATCTGCGAAAAGATTCTTCATTAATATTGGAATTAATCCAGACGACAGTTTTAACGGTTACATATTATTCATTTGAGCTCTTCGAGTTCTGATAGCAGCTGCTATTTGCCAAAACATTTTATTTTTATTCCGAAGTATTGTTTATTCTTATCTAGAAGCATTCTAGTAGAATTGTTTTTAACGTTTTTCTATACCAAAACAAGAAAAGAAAAGATTCGTTCTAGTATTCTTTTTAAGGGCGAATAACCTTTCAGATTAAGAACAATTTATTATTGAAGTTATTTTTCTCCAGAAAGATTCGTTTTGTCATTAAAGAAACTATGTAAACAATTCTTATCGTGATAATGTAAATATGATTCGTTCAGAATATGAAATAAATTGTATTTTCCAAGACGAAAGCATGTGATCTTTATACAATAACAAATTTTGTTTTTGAAATTTTCTATTAGAATGAAATTAATTTTCCTGACTTTATTTTTCTTGAAATATATTAAATTGATAAAGTTACAGGTAAATTTTTTTCAATATAATATTATTACGTAAAATCGACAATTCTAAGAAAACTGAACTTAAAAAACAGACAAAAAATTTAGAACTCCTGCTCAAAACATTTATAGCTTATATGGATGAGCACATTAAAAATATCGTACTGAATAATTTTTTCCTTTAATTTATATGATTCAGCAGATTTGTAGTATTTTTAAGGCATTTAAACATTTATGTTTTTTAATAAATTAAGCATTTAATTTAAATCTATGAACTTAAAATACTTTAAAGATAACTTTTTAAGATTCGAATGAAATTGTACTTATAAGCTATACCATGCATTGATTTTGATTATAATTTTTATTTTTTTCTGATTGTAGTAAAAAATAAACTGAAAAATGATTTTATTGAATTTTTACTTCAGATAAAACTTTTATTGAAAATTTCAATTTGTTTTTCTCGAAACATTATTTTATGTATAGAAAAAGCCTTAAAAGGAAGCTATTTAAAATTTTATTATTTATTTTTAATTTTAAAAATACGAGCGTTGGATTGCTTCAAGATTTCAACAGAATAAATGCTCCCAAAAGTTTTAATATCAGGATAAATATAAGATCAAAATGAAATCCGCTGTGCATATTTCAATGTATCATGTCAGAACATCATTTCTTGAAAGGCGAAGCACCACGTGCTCGTGCAAATTCAAATATATTTTTATTCATTTTAATCATTTAACTGAAATAGTCACTTTAGTATTGCAAACGATCCAAAAAACGTTGCCTTGCATTTATTATTTTAAACAAAATATCACATTTCCTATTTATTTAATTTCATATAATCGCGTACTCAAAATGATATTTTTCTAGGTTTTATTGGCTGTAGTCATTAACTTATTTTTTTTAATCAGAGCCTTTGTAAATGGGATGACATCACGTTATTAAAAGCTGATTTTTTGAGATGTTGGTGCAGATAATACAATTTTTATTTTTCGCCTACGGATATTTGATGAAGCCTTAAACCTCATTCCAAAAACAACATCATGTTCTGACATGATAATAATTTAATAATTAAAATGAAGACATTTCTACCATTTAGAACACTAATAAAAGTATATATATATATATATATATATTGAATTGAGGTAGGGATAAGAAAAGGAGGTGGCAAAAAAGTTATTTTTTAATTTATGTATCATGAATACGTGTACGTGAAGAAATTGATCAAATCTGTTTCAAACATAGATTATAATTTATATTCAAAATTTCGTAAAAATTGTCTGAAAGATATGATTAATGAAAGGAGTATTGAAAATAAAATCCTTTTATTGTAATTCATACTCTTTATTTTATATCCATGAGATTTTTAGTTTTTATTTCGTATCGAATTAAATATCGATGAACTGTTGGAAATGCAGTAAGAAATAAAATAAAGAAAACAACAATAATAATAAAAAACGATTTTAAAATGCAAATCGAAAGAGAAAATAAAGTTCAGGTCATTTAGAACGAGAACTAAGTATTCTGGTTTTTTTAAATAGTTGCTTAGTATTCTGAATTCTTATTGAGGTTTCGCAAGCAATGCAAAATTCCAAACCAAAACACGCCGTAAATTTTAAAGTCGAATCTCAAGAATGATGATAATTTTAGGCAAATTGGTATGCCTACGAGTTTTCGCTCTTTCTATTATAACTAAACGTTGCGCAAAATCAATGACATTTCGATTCTGCGGTCGAAGTTTAGAGTTTGCAAATTAACCGTTCCAGCTCAAAGTTTAATTTCCACTGCTTCGAATAATGAGCTTTCTAGAACGCTCTGCAGATTTAAAATTCAATAAATGAGAGTGCTTATCGACGATTTGAAATTCGTAGAGAATAAAGTATTTCCGAACAAGCACAAAATCGTTGTTAATTGTTTATTTTGTTAATGTATTTTAATTGGGAACAATAGAACTCAATTTAAATATGCTTTACTATAATTTATTGAGAAATATTTAACTCTATTATTCATTAAACTGAAAACGATAAATAATTATTTTAAAAAAAGTCGAATTGAAACTATATAAATGAAAAATAAAACCACTGATTAAAGCAGATGTTCAAATTCCTAAGCAGCTGCTTTCTATGCATTGTTTACAGCTTCCAAAAGTTTTATGGCAATTAAATTGAATGTGCTACAAAACAACAGATCGTTCTCTTATCTTTAGAAAAATAAAAATTGTTTTCTGAACATTTTCGAATTAGAAAAGCATAAAAGGAACAAAAACAGTTTAAAAGAAAAAAAATTATTTTATATTAAAAAGTGGAATTCGATTACTTTTTTACTTTTTTTTCAAATGCATATAATTCCAAATCCATCCTTTATCTAGACTGATGGAGATCTATATGGTTAATGCAATAATGTTTAATTGGTTTGATATGTTAATAATAATAATAATAATAATAGTAATAAATACTAAAATGAAATCTACTATGCATATTTTAATGTATCATCTCAGAACATCATTTCTTGAACGACCAAGCACCACGTGATCGTGCGAGTTAAATTATATTTTTATTCATTTTAATCGTTTCATCGAATGAGTCACCTTAGTATTGCAAACGATCCAAAAAAAATTTGTCTCGCATTTACTATTTAAAAAAATATTGCATTTCCTGTTTATTTCATTTTATATAATCCCGTGCTCAAAATGACATTTTTCTAGATTTTATTTGCTGTAGTTTTTAACTTATTTTTTTAAATCTGAGCTTTTATAAATGTGATGGCAAGACGGTATTAAAACCTGATTTTTTTGAAATGCTTGTGCAGATAATAAAATTTTTATTTTTAGCCTTTGGATTTTTGTTGATGCCAAAAACCTCATCCCAAAAACAACATCATGCTCTGACATGATAATAATATTGGTTTGATACGCCATTTTTATTATATAACTTATCAAAATTTTGAGATCGAATATTTTTGAAATTTATAATATTTCTTCTTATATACTTTGCAAAGCTTTGATTATATAACGAAAGGAATGTTGAAAATATAATACGAAAAGTAAAAGTGGTTAAGAGAAACGAATGGTAAATTTCTGAATTCCTGTCATGTACTCCGATATTTAGAGCATTTTTTAAACAGTTCGTTTGATAAAAGCTGTCTCCAAACTTGTTAATTCAATTAGTTATTTAAATATAAAACCCCTTTTGAGTTTTTTAAATATAAAATTAAAATGTTAATCATTAAATACAGTCAATTATGAAATTATTTTTTTAAAAATAAAATAATCCTCTCTGAAAAATAAACCTTATAAAAATAGATAATTTTCTTATTTAAAAGTAAGGAGAAATGGCAACTAAAGCACATTGTAAATTTTATAAGTAAATGCAATTAATAATCGAAAAGATTAAATTATGGCTAATATGATTATGATTGATATATAAGAATAAAGAAGGCAAAAGAATAATTTGTATAAAAGTTTTTTCTTCTGTAATATTGCTTTGCAGCTAATGTTAGAAATTTTTTAAAATCTTTTGATATATAGATTTTTAAAAGAGAAACGGAATAATTCCTCTACTTCAACTAAATTAAGATATAATAAATCTTTTAGAATAAAAAAAATTAAAATTTCATGTAAACTTTTAAATGTAACCGAAATATTTTCTGATATCGTGTAAAGAAGTAAAATTAAAGAAAAAGAAGAATCTGTATTAATCGTTTGCGTCTTTGCTTTAGTAGATTTATTCTAGAAAATGAAAATAAATTCTTTTTTAAAAATAGCATTTTCAACTGTTCTTCTTCTATCAAAATATTTTGAACTCTGAAGAAAGAAGTATATAATATTTTTTTAAAAGCACATTTTAATTTAAAATACCATGTTTCTTTTTACGACAACAGCTAAAATGTTCTCTCATATTTTTACTCAAAGAATGTTACATTTCTATACAATATTCTAAAAGTTAGCAATACACATTTAATTTTTTCCTTTACTTATGCAAGAATAAATTTTGTAATCCAGTATAAAAGTTTCTGAAAAAAATATATAACATCTTCTTAAAAAGTATATTTCTTATACAAAATGTTCTGCGAAAATGCCTTTTTAATAATTTTGGTAAAAAAGATGGAATATTATTGTGGTGGCCATTTCATTTATTCATTTATTTCGTTTTAACGAAAAGTTATCTTTTCAAAAAAAAATTCTTTCAAACCAAATTATTATAAATTCAAAACACAAATAATTATTTCCATATATAATTTTCACAGTTTTTTTTCAAGGTATTATTTATGAAACGTCAAGACCAAAATAGTCCCCAAAATTTTTTTACTTCACATTTCTGTACAATATTCTAAAAAGTATCAATACACATTTAATTGTTTTCTGTATTTATGCAAGAATAAATTTTGCAATTCAGTATAAAATTTTCTGTAAAAAAATAACATATTCTTAAAAAGTGTATTTCTTATACAAAATGTTCTGCGAAAATGCCTTTTAAATAATTTTGGTAAAAAAGATGGAATATTCTTACAGAGGCGATTTTATTTATTCATTTATTTATTGCGTTTTAACGAAAAGTTATCTTTTCAAAAACATAATTCTTTCAAACTAAAATATTATAATTTCAAAGCAAAAATAAATATTTCCATATATAATTTTCGCAGCTTTTTTTCAAGATATTATTTATGAAACGTCAAGACCAAAAAAGTCCTCAAAAAATTTTTTACCTCACATTTCAATACAATATTCTAAATGTTATCAATACGCATTTAATTCTTTCCTTTATTTATTCAAAAATAAATTTTGCAATTCAGTATAAAATTTTCTGAAAGAAAAATAACATATTCTTAAAAAGTATATTTCTTATACAAAATGTTCTACGAAAATACCTTTTAAATAATTTTGGTAAAAAGATGGAATATTCTTACGTACGCCATTTTTTTTCCGATTTAACGAAAAGTAATCTTTTCAAAAAATAATTCTTTCAAACTAAAATATTATAATTTCAAAGCAAAAATAAGTATTTCACTATATAATTTTCACAGCTTTTTTTCAAAGCATTATTTATGAAACGACAACACCCAAAACAGTCTTCAGAATTTTTTTACGTCACCTGTATTCAAACATCAAATTTCCAATTTTAGAAGCAGGAGAAAAAATGGCGCCAAGAACACTGAAAATACCTCTATCGCATAATGCTGCTGTCAAGTTCAAATTTTCTTTCCGGCTGTTATCCAAACTGTTCTTGATGTCAAACTCAAATATATCTATTTCGGTGCAGACGAGAATAAAGAGGGAAAAATAAAATATTTTCTGTATTTTTAACCAGAAAATTTGTTTGCTCCGGGTGGCATCTAGATGCGAGATCGAAAACATGCATGTATGGAATACCAAATTTTCAGAACTTTAGTCAATGGAATTGCTCAGTGGTTAAGAATCAAATCATTCTATTTGTTTGCGGAGTTGTGTGGGCTTGTTTTTTTATTGTGTATGTAATGGGAAATTTTTTATTTTTTATACATTTTTTTTCTGAAATGAAAATATAAAATATCACTTTTATTTTTCTTTTCTTTTTCTAAGAACCTTTAGATAATGTTTGATAATAAAAATGAAAATTTATCCTCTAAGTCTTATTTATGTAGTGCAGAAAGAAAATTATTATCCATTATTTATATTAATAAAAATGGATCTCGAAATGCGTTGCTAAGCGCAAAACTAGAGAGCGGCTCGACCGATTCGGCTAATTTTTTAAAAAAATATTTTTGTTAAGACATAAGGATGGTTCTTATGGAGAGAAAAAAAATGAAAAAAACTGAGAGGAAAATAGTGAAAACGACACTTTTCTTACTTTCCCGCCAAAAATCTTCATTTCCTTCCCCCACAATAATTGAGTAAGATAGCAGGAAGTAATAAATAATAATTTGTTTAGAAGAAATACGCGAAGTCAGTTGTTTCATATATAGATAACGGGATGTTTAAAAAAGAAAGAAAATAGTTGCTTTTATTATTAGTCTGCATGGATATTTAATCGATGCCTGGTCAAAATAAAGTCTGGGCAAGAAGAAAAAAAAACCAAAGGGAAAAAAGGGTTTGTAGAAAGAAAAGTAGTGAAGAAAAAAAGGACAGAAAAAAAAGAAGAGAAGGGTGTGTGTGTGTGTCACCATTATTTCCTCTGTGCGCGGCATTTTCCAAGCTGTTTTTAAACTTTCGCATCTCTTGAAAACCAATAGTTTCTTTATTTGTTTAGTGTGTTTACATTTATGAAAATTTGAATCTCTTTAGTAGAGTTTTAGACCTTTCCCTCCACCATTTAAGTAAAATATCAATTCCGGGACAATCATTGTTCGGATAGAAAGAGAAAGATGATTAGTACAATAAACAGAACATCTCAAGAAAATAAAACTAAATAATACTATAAATAAATTATATGATTATCAAAATTTGGTTAAAAAATATTTTGGTGAAAAACCTGTTATGAGACACAGCTACATAAAATATATGAAAATATTAGCGAGCTTTAATACTGGAGAACCAACTGGTCGCCAAAGGCGGCTAGTATTTATTAGAAATTTGACTTGAAAAAATATTTTTTTTTATTTTTTAATTCATTTTATAAGAACCATTTATGAAATTGTATCCATCTGCATTAAATAAATCCAAAATTGAGCAAGTAAGAATATTGAGTCATGTATGTTTTACGGTTATCGTGTTTACTTTCAATTTAATAAACTACTTGCGAATGAATTTGAACCAAAATTTTACATGAATCTACTAATGTGATGTAAGGACTGCATGCAAAATTTCATCCATTTATTCCAAAGCATTTTTGAGTTATCTTGTTCAGAGACAGACAGCAAAAAAAGTAAAAGGAATATAGAAATCGACAGATAGATCATTACTTAAAACAGAAAGACGGCAGAATAGTAATAGGAATTGTGAGACAGATAATTACTTAAAATTATGGGAGGGTAAAACAAGTATAAGAAGGACATTACGTATGATATTATACGCTGCAACGCGCTCTGCTTCCATTAACCTTGTTAGAAGTTTGCAGTAGTCGGTAATGTATATATGAACAATAATTCATATAGAAAGTCGGTAAAATAACACTTGCAGTCGAATAATAGACCGTTACTTAAGATGACGAGACGGTTATGTTTACAAACACGGTAGAAAAATTACAAGTATCACAATTTATGTGGGAGTCTAACCAAATTTTCCAAAAATATTAGACTCTTCAGATAGCGGGGTTTTAGTGGTGTGATGTCTAGGTTTTTTTTTAAATATTTACGTATTCACGGGTTAGTTTCTAAACCAAGAATAAAATAATGCAAACAAAAGATGAAGAGACTTCTTTCAAATAATAAAACAATTTATTTGGAGTTATAGGGGAATATTTACAAGGGGGAGTATTTACAGGGAAATATTAAAAAGAATTGAGATATTAAATATTCAGAAAGTTAGATTATTTCCTCTAGGAGGACGTTAGAAGTAGGAAAACATTATGACTGAAAATATATATTACCGCGTAGCTTTGCGAGCGGGAAACACCGACGCGTGAAGAGCCCCTTCTCTTTCAGATATTAGTGGGGCCTCTGGCTCACTAATAATCGGAGCAGACTTTCAAAAGCTCGATAGATGGCGTTGTTCTTGAATGTTGTACTGATTAAAAGTATCGTCCTCTGAGAAATGATCTAACCTTTTTCAACTCTCGCTGTGATTTAGTCTACCATCGGGTGTTGATAAAACAAAATTAGGGCAGATGATGGTCAAATAAAATAGCTTTGTGGGATATCCTACATTTATGATAGAAAGAGAGAATGAATCTAGAAAGACCCTGTTACCCCTTAAGACAGAAAGATGAGAAAATAGCTCTGGGAGATAAAAATAACTATTTACGGTAGAAAAAAAAGTAGAATGGGCATAGTAGCAACAGTAGGCAACATGGGCAACAGTAGAATAGGAAAACTAGTACTTAAGGCAGAAAGATGGACGAAGAGTATGTGGAATATATAGCTGGAGATAGAAAGACAATAGAATAATTATAGGAATAAAGAAGAGGTTACGTCTTAGAAACAAAGCATGATGAATGTAGACAGAAAAATAGGTCAATAATCGAAAAACAGATTAATCTTTAAGACAGAAAGACGGTAGAACAGCACTAGAAGTCAGGATACAAGTAATTAATTATGGTAGAAACCAAATAGAAAGAGTATAGAAGAACTAGAGTAGAATATAAAGATACTTATTTAGGGCAGAAAGACGATAGAATATTTGTGAAGTCGAAATGGAAAGTTTTTAAAACAGAAAGAGAGTAGAATGATTTCAGAAATAGAGAGACAGGTCGCATCTTAAAAACAAGGTCGTGCAAGTATAGAAGTGGAAAGACTTTTTGAGATAGAGAGATGGTGAAATCGAAAGATAGAATGATTCTAAATGCAGAAAGATAATGATAAAATCATAGGAATTGAAGACTGATCAATGTTTAAATATAGAAGGAGGGATTGTATGCAGGAATCCAGAGATTGTTTTTAAATTTAGAAAAGTATTAGTAGTTGAAAGGAAAACCGTTGTTTTGGAGGACAACAAGCTGTTAGGGTGAAATGTATAGTACTCTCCAAAGTGAACTGTTTTGAGATAAATTTTTAATAAGTTTTAGTAAATCTACTGTAATATATGTATTATATTTTCAAAACAATGAAGGAATTTGTGTCATTCTTTTCTAAGTTCACATGTAAACGAACGCCAAACAATTATAAAAATTGCTATTTCTGTAAGAATAATATTTACTGTTTCGATATAATATGAGTAGTTTAAAACAATCATGATTAAAAGCTTTTTTTATTCATTTTAAAACGAAATCAATTTCCATTAATTTTACCTTCCTGGTGAATTCTCAGCATAAATTATTATTAAAAGAAATAATTTCCATTGGGGAATAAGAATTAAAAATCCAAAAGAGTCACCCAGCCCATCCCTTCGCATTTTTTTTGACAATATTTCAGTAAATTTTACAACGCGTGTTCCTTGAAATCTCTCCACCCCACCAACCTCCCCCCGAAAAAAAAAACAATTTCGAAGCGGAGAAAACTTGAGGGGATGATCACGTGATCGAAAAAATAAGAAGGAAAAAGAAAAGGGAGGAAAAAAAGGGGAAACGACGAAACTATATTTTCTTTTTTTTTTTCTTTTTCTTCTTCTTTCGCCTGCTCCAAATGAAAGCAAGAACTGAATTTATCAACTCCCCCCCCCCCCTTAATTTACGAAAGCACCCTCTTCCCTCCCCTCTCCATTAACTTCCCACTCCTCCAAGAGGAGAAAAAAGGAAGAGTGTTCGGGCGTAATGTTTGCCCATTGCCTAAAGGTCATGCCTCCCCCCTTTCGAATATATTCATAGAAAAGACAGCCAAGCATCTACCTGAAGTTCAGATCGATGACGTGAAACCGTCTTGGACGATAACGAGAAGTTGCGGATGTCAGAGGAGCACGTCTAATGGTTGAATGCTTCCAGTTTCCGTCCAATCAGCGCAGGGGATAAAAGTCTGTCGTTAGATATCCAACTTGGCGGTATTTTATGGAACCTTTATTGTGATGACAGAGCCATACAAAAAGAAACGCTTTTTTGTGGTCTTGATTATGCATTGGTAGGATTCTTTTTATTCGAATTGTTATCTGAGGTTTGGGGATTCAACTGGTTTGGGAAAAAGAAACGCTCGGTTAAGCAAGATTTTATAAGAGGGTATTGTGTTTTTTAAAGCGTATATATTCGGTTTTTGGAGTTTTGAAATTTAATACTAACGCTGATATGGTCTTGCTTCGATGTATTATTATAATATTGAAGTTTAGAGTTTTCTTGGAGGATTCCTTTATGGTTAAATAAAAAAAATTGAATATATCTGTATTCTTTTCACTATGTTTATAGGTTGTTTTGAAATTCGATACATGAAATGCATTCGACTGTAATGTTATATTTGAAATTTTCTGGGAAAATAATTTGAAGCTAGTCTCCCTTTTGAATGTCAAAATTTATGATAATATAGTTACAGTATATTAGAGGTTTTCAAATACTGATTTAGAAGTCTATTTCCTAATAGTTTTGAAATATTATCAAGCATTTGTAGTAAGCTCAGGAATATTTAAACACTTTAATTTGTGGGGGAAATCATTTATTAGATAACATCATGTAGCCTAAATAACTTGTTAATAATAAATTTTATTGATCCAAATTATTTAGCTCTTTCTTGGGACGTGCTTGAATTTTGTTATAGTGTGTTTTTATTTTAAAAAATGAAGCTAGCTTTTAATCTTGGCATAATACACTCCTGCTAAAAAACAACAAATATAAAACTCGGAATAAAAAATCATTTTAATGGATATGCGTGAAGTTCATACTGGGGGTAAATATAGCTTTACTAAACCCCATATTAAATAATTGAGAAAACAAACAAAAATGCATAGATTACAGTCATCGCGACGTGACAGCAGCAAGCAGAATTTGCAATGGGATCCCACGCTATCCTAGTAGCACACAAATATTGTACAATATTGATCAATATTCTCGATATTGCATAATATTGTGGAATATTGTTTAATATCTTATAATATTGCGCAATATTGTATAAAATTGTGGAATATTGTTTAATATCGTATAATATTGCGATATATTGTATAATATTGTGGAATATTGTTTAATATCATATAATATTGCGATATATTGTATAATATTGCGCAATATTGTATAAAATTGTGGAATATTGTTTAATATCATATAATAGTGCGATATATTGTATAATATTGGGGAATATTGTATAATATTGGGGAATATTGTATAATATTGGGGAATATTGTATAATATTGTGGAATATTGTTTAATATCATATAATATTGCGATATATTGTACAATATTAGGTTACAGGATGGGATACCTAAGAACAAGAAGGATTGCCTTTAGTTTGCTTGATGCTGGTATTAATGTTGTTGAACGCTGGTTGTGGCAGAAATAGCCATTCGTGTAATAAAACTTGTTGGATCTCAAGGACGGGCGACGCCATACTGTGACCTGCAATCTGTCTCTCCAATATGCCACACACATGCTGTATGGGATTTAGGTCTGGCCATCTAGCAGGCCATGCCATCTGAGAAATGGTTTCAATCTTCAGATAATTCATCACTAACCATCCTTTATAATGGTGGGGGTGGTGACGTTATCACACATATATATTCCGTCAGCAACCATTGCGGTGATGAAAGGGCCCACAAGAGAGAGCGGGATTTCGTCGCTGTATCGAACAGCTGCCACAGAACCCTCAACGAAAATATGGAGGTTGTTCTGGCGTTCATTGCTATATCTGCCCAGACACGCTCATTTCCAACCATTCTCTATAATGGTTCTTTTCTACATTGTTTGGTATCCACTAGCCTATCCATAGCTCTCGCCACATTCTTGACCTTGGAATCCTTTCAGGACACATCCGTAATGAATACTTGGTCAACTTTTCTAGTGTCTAACTGCGATGTTTTCAGGGCAAATTCAGCCATGCTCTAATGTACGTTGGAAACAAAGACAGGCAAACAATAAGTTGTCATGCGAGCTGCCCGCCTTTAGGCAGTCTGCATGGCATAATTTGAAGATATATGGATCTTTCTGCAGCAGTTTTGAGGTGAGATGCCAGCTGTCACGCTGTTAGTGCCTCCCAGGGCCTGACGCATTGCAAAAATTAGTAATTGCTTGGCAATGTGGCGATTCTCCAACGTCCAGACCCATGGCTTCTACTAGTGTTTTGAACCCTTTTTATGGATCTAAAGTCTAAGTAGAACACTCTGAAGAACATTCTGATTTATAGCAACAGGGATTGTCTTGCAAAAACCTTGTGATACACCGACAGACTTCCAACGTATTTCATCGTGCAATTAGTTTCTTCCTGAAGCATGCTTCCGATAAGCCCCCTTTTGAGGTGTTACGATGTGTTTGCCTTTTATGCTAATTTTGGTTACATATTTGGAGAATTCAATGGAGGGAGCAACTTCTAATTCAGGATGAGAAGTTTCCGGCATGAAAGTTGGTTCTTGCCACGACAGTGGGTATACGAAAAGATGAAGGGGAAGTGTCTGTCTCCTCCCATCCAAAAACGGGACGCACTTCTTTAGGGAAGAGTTGTACTGTGATCGGTAATAACCATTAGGACTCAACTACAGTTCCCACCAGTGTTGTGGTCAAGGCGGTCCGGTCATTAAGGACGTACTTCTTTTAGGAAAGGGTTGTACTGCTTGCTTCTACGGGGGTGTCTTCTAAATGGGTCTGTCACTACCCATTTGGTGATGAAATGTCTTTATCATACGTAAATTGTGTCTTTTAACTCATAATTTTGAGTGTGTACCTCATTCATTTCATATTTGTGGTTTATTTTTTGTTCAGGAGTGCTCAGACATAATCGCCTATTAGAGCCACGAATATATATCTACACAAAAAGTATTCATTCGTGAGAACTTTTTACAGTCTATCCCAAGATTTTTGCTGTTACCTGCTTAGACTAAGTATGCAGTATATAAAATGCGACGAATAAATTTTATTAGGAAAAAGGATGCTTATCATGCAGAATAAAAAGGGATGTGGCATGACATCTATGCGCGTACTTTTTACCTGCTATTAGACCAGATAAAACAAATTGATTCAGGTTTGACATGGGAAAGAACTTCTTCTACAGAAGTATCTGAAAACTACGTAATATCACAGATCAAAAGAGTGAGACCTAACTCTATTGTTTGTTGTTGTTGTTACTTATGGGACTTGCCATATTGGACAAGTCACCCGCTGATGCAGTAGCATATTTTAGCCGAAAGGAGCGTCTCTTGTTTTCTTGAAGTAGTGCCAACTAGAGCCAAGAGTACGACTTAGCTACACACTCACCACATTCGCTTGAAAAGCCCACATTCACACATCCCACAGATAGCACACAGAAAAACAACCATGCCCGAACCGGGAATCGATCCAGGGATTCCTAAAACTCGAGGAAGACGCACTACCTCTGCGCCAGAAAGCCGTCTAACTCTATTGTTAAGAAGTGAAACATAATTTGATTTCCGTTTATAGCAATACGATCTGCACTATCTTGCCGGTTAGCTAACCCTGTGTTTCTTCAGGTTAGGTTCTCAAAAGGTAATTGAACTAACTCATATTTTCATTGTATTTTGAGTATAACTTAATATAAATTTATGAAATAAAGATGTTTATTTTAATATGAATTGCTTTATACTGTACTTTTTCGTTGATATTCTGCAAATGAAATGAGAAGGAATTGTAATAAGAGGGCTATCTAAAAAGTACTCGACCTTGAATTTTTCTGCATACGGTAATGATGCTAGAGCGGCACACCATTATACCCAACAGAAGAAGACAGCTTAATGTGCATGCCTGAATTTTTTTCCATATTCAAATGAGTCTATCGTTTTCTGTTGGCCACTGATTAAGAAGCTGTTATAAGTGTTCTTCGGAATTTTAATTTCTCCAGTCGTCTCCCATCCTTCCTACTTCTCAGATATGGCACCTTGTGACTTTTAGTTGCTTTCTAAATTAAAAATGCCGTTGAAAGAAGCTCATTTTGAGTAGAGAAAAAATAATATGACAATAGAGATTAACACTATTCTAAAAGAAGTCTTCCAAGAGTGTTTTCGGCTGGAAGGTTCAATGGGCTCAATGTGGGAAATCGAAAGGGGCATATTTTGAAAGGGATTAGGATCCCATTTCGTCACGTAAATAATTTATTTTTCATGGTCAAAGGTCGAATATTGATTTCAAAGCCGAAACCTTACCACGATGCTACCGTGGTCGCAAAGGAAATCGGAAACAAGTAATATAAAAAGATTTTAAACTTAATTCCTACCTAAGCTAACAATTTTTTTTAAATTTTAGTTATATTTTATTATATAGTTACAGTTAATACAAATAATTTATCAAAAAAGTATTGATTTTTGCAAGAATTGAAATCGCATTCTTCACCTTCATTTAAAAAATACGGAAATCCTCGCATTTTACCGATAGAGCTGCTGCCTGTTGATTTCAAATCACATTACAAACTGCTGAAACTCTACTTAATGTATTAAAAATTAATTAAATTAAATTAATTAATTAATATTTGAAAAACTATTAACAAGTTGTCATCCACTACAAGTCTTTTTTTTAAAAAAATGTATTTGAACTTGAGTGGAAGAGTAAAAATTATTTTACTATCAACTGAAAATTTGATTCAAAATTCGAAGACATATATAGTGATAGTATGAGCTAAGAGTGTTGAAAAAAGGAAATAAATGCAGGAAAGATATGAGGGGAAGTTTTGCATCTTAAATAGGGGCATATTTGTATGGAAAAAAATGATGTATACTGATTATATTTTATTTTTATACAAATAACCTATAAGATAAAGGGGTAGGTGTCAAAACATTTGGGGTCAAAATGACTCCTTGTGTATACTAACGTTCAAATAGGTGCATGTGTTGAAGTGTTAAAATCTTTTTATATCGAATTTATCCATAATACACTCAGCGCAATGTGAATAGAATGTGATATAGTTCAATACAGAAAAATACTATTATTGAAACCGTTCACGCTGTAAGTTTTTCGGTACTTACGTATTATACCATCCAACTTTATCGCCAAATTTGAAGTCATCGCCAATGAGTTGCTAAACCGCCAATTATGTCAATCCGCCTATGGTGTAATCCGTTGATCTTTATCGCCAAATTTAAATGTGTCACTAAAAAGTTATTGAGCCGTTGGTGAACGTAGGCGAAGACGGTATAATACGTAAATAAAAGTTTTTCTATTAAACAGCGAGTGATGACTTCTTTCAGAAAATGATACACTACTTTTCTACTTTCTTCGCAAAAGTTAATCTCGAAAGGTCGAAGAGCACCTCCGTTATATATGCATTAAAAACAAACCCAAACAAGGGAGCCAACAGACAAATAGACTGATTCGACGCTGAGCTATTTACCGAATCCCTTTACTGAAGTTCTTAAAATTTCGTATTCCATTCAGGCGGCTTTCTAGACTCGCATCAAGATTCTGTCTGAAGGAAATAGATTTTTCTGGTTAAAAATACAGAAAATATATTTTACTTTTCCCCTTTCTTCGTTCTGGCCTGAAACGGAATAGACATGTTTGAGATTGACATCAGGAGCTGTTTGAACAGCAGTCGAGGAGATTGTTTGAACTTGACAGGTTATTATGCAACTGAAGAGTTTTATGCATTCTTGATGTAATTTTTTTTCCGCCTCTAAAACTGGAAATTTAATGTTTGAAGGGAATTTGTGTTGGAAATTTTGAAAACAAATTTAGGAAGTTAATGTTTAAGAAGTGACGTTTGAAGGATTATAAAATCTTTGAAGAATGCTTTTTTTTATTTTTTTTGAATCGTTTGATTTCTTTTTGAATAGAATGACTTTGTATTGTATGTTTCGAGAAGATTATTTCTTTTTAAGTCAATGAAAATAAAATGATTTCTGGAAGTTTATAAAAGAAGTTACATCATTTCATCTAAAATATAAAATGTTTTTTTATTTTCACCTTGGAGCTACATTTGAGAAATGGAATGAATTTCAAATGAAAACCTCTTTAAGATTGAGCAATTTTTTCTAAACCTTTCAGTGGAATTCTAAAATTCTTTTCTCACATTTAGAAAAAACTATATACATTTCTCAACAATTATAAGGAGAACTATTTAGATGTAAAGTATGTTGTAATCTGAACAAAAATTGAGGAATTTTCTAGCTTTTGTCTGGTGGTTAAGTTCGCTCATTTTCAGAAATACATATTTTTTAAAACTGTTTTACTAAAATTAAATGAAAAACAGGAGCAAAATTAAATCAGATTATTAAAAAGAGAATATTCCTTCTCGTAAAGAAATTTATACACTTATATGTTAATAAAACAAAAACCGATAATAACGGCAGTTTATTGATATTTATCAGATCTAAAAGTAAGACAACGATTCATTTTCGTTACATCTTGTCATGTTTCGTAATTATTTAAGAAGTTTTTCTTCTTTCGAGAAACATTTCTCAAGATTTGAAAGCTGCAATTCAAACTCTTGAATTTTTACTTCAATAGATTTATTAAAATTCATTGACTAAAATAAAAAAACCCCAGTATTAAAAAAAAATTCTTATATAGTAAGATTAAATTTCATTAAGAAACATAAAGCAAATTTCAGTTCGAATTACACATAATTAAATGGCTCATTTACGGTTTAGTTTGAATATCTAAATTAAATAATAAATAAAAAATAAATTTATAAATAAAAATTAATAAATAAAATATAAATAAAACAATAAATAAAATTAAAAAATAAAAACTAATATAAAATAATAAATAATAAATATAAAATTTATTAATTAAAATGTATTAATTTTAAAATTATATAAAATTATAAATAATACAATATTAAATGATAAATAATAAAAATTAATAATTAAATATAAATTAAATACAAATTTATTAATCTAAATTAATAAATTATCTAAATTAAAATAAGAAATTGTTAAATGAAATAATTTTATTTCTAACAATAAGTCATTCGATAACTGATATCATATTTTTGAGGTTAATATTATTAGGATAATTTTTATAACAATAAAAAATATTTCATATTTCAAAATAGATATCGTCTTGAGAAAATATCAGGACACCATCCTTATGTTGGAGGGGGGGGGGTGTAGATCTACAATTCCCAATAATGAATAACAATATTTCATTCGATTAAAATACAAATTCATTGTAGCAAAATATAATCGAAGCATTCACTAGAACAAAAATTGTTATACACAGCAGCATACAAAAATCTAATCAGTATTAAATAATAGCGACAACACAAAATACACAGAGTTCAGTTCAGTTATATTAACGCCCCATCGTAATATAGTAAGCAACATTAGGGCTATTTCGGGACGAACATTGTAATTTTAAACTACGGTCAGATGACGAGGATAGCAACTGAGCTGGAACCCCTCTTACCCACCACACTACATCAAGCGGAGGATGTTTAATACTGACAGATTTAACATGTAAGAAACTCCCTTACACGATAGAATCGGATCTCGAACTTGAAACCCTACTAATCAAGAGTTTAGACCTTAGCAACAGGTCACCACGACTCCCCAAATACGCAGAAAGAACTGATTAGAAATCCACATTCCAAAAAGAGGCTTCGCTGAATTACTCACTGCTGCACAACTCAACTATTCACTTCTATGAGCTTCGTCTATGAGCTTTTGCTCTCCTTGATCTCATGAAAGGACATCGAATCTTCAAGAATTTCGTATACGAGAAATTGCTCATACTCGATACATATCAGAAACTCTAGCGATTTCCAGATTTTTTGTTTTTTAAATCGTAAAATGGTGGGTAAGTTTTTCATGATATTGGAAATTACAAACTCTTCATCCATTAAGCATCTGATAAAATTATCTGTTAAACTCATTTCTTTATTAGGAGAAGGATTGCAAATGCAAGTAATATTACATTTGTAAAATCAGGGAATGCTACTTGTAAATTATGAATCAAAGATCTCTGTCTTTCAAGATATTTTCGATTAAAATAAGTTACAGTGGTAAGAGGCACGCTTGAATCACATCAGCGATGTTAGACAAAAGAAATATAAGATTCAATGAAGAGACAACTATTGACGGTAAAGTATCACAAAAGTCTCAGTAACTTATTCAGATGATGATTTCCCCGTTTAACGTAGAATAATTGAAAATAAATTTTGATGATTCAAATGAATATAAATAGGTTTTGGATATTTCAAAGATCAATATTAAATTTTAATAAACTTTTAAATACTAGAAATTGATTAACAGATCAAGATAATCAAATTGCTAATACGATAATAAAATACAGAGGATTCCATGATTTAAAAAATCTTTCGGAAATAAAGATATTTTTATTGAATTTTATTTGTTTCATATCAAATTTTATAATACTTGTTAAAAATTGAATCGCTTCATCAACTTTTATAGTCAATATTTATTAATATGCTAGAGATTTGAAATTTTGAATTAATTTCAATTCATTATTTTAATATTTTAAACTTAATTATTAACTTATCGATTAATTAAAATTTTAATCCATCAAGTGGCGCCATCTATTTGTTAGTTTGTCAAAAAATGATTAAAATATTTTATTACAAATTAAAGTTAAAACCTATAAGTTAATTAGAGTAATTATGCTTTAAAAGAAGCGAATAAACGTGGGTTTCAAATTTTTTTATATTAATTTATTGCTGCTTTTTGCCAAAGCACATTGATTTTTTTTTAAAAGTAAGATCTAATTGCATTGATGTTTATCTTAATTTCCTGACAGAAAATAGAGAAAATTCAACATTATATTACAACAAAGTAAGCAATACTGTACAAGAACATCTCATCTTCTAGAAAAATTCAAGAAATAATCCTTTATTTGAAAAATAGAAAGTTTTACAAAGTATTTAACTATTTAATGGATATATTTTTTAAGCTAAAGAAAGAAAAAATTAATCTATCACAATTTAAGGATTAAAAAAGAAAACCAGAAAATTTTTTATCCCTTATCACTTAATTAAATTTAAAATCTACAAATTTAAACCTTATCTTGTTTCTTTAATGACACATTTTAAAAAAAATAATACTAAATAAAGTAGTTTGATAAAAACGACTTCGTTTAAAAATTGGATAAAATAACTCCTTAAGAAATATATTTATTTAAGAATCGTGATTAAATTAAAATTAAGAATTTTTAATGTATATTTACGAAAAGTAAAACTAAATAATTCTAAGAACAATATTTATTACAAAATCGTATAAAATACAAAAAGATGTTAATGCTCATTAACGAAAAGTTAAGACGAATAATTGTAAGAACAATATTTATTATAAAATTATCTTTGAATTAAAAATAAAGAGATTTTAATGGTAAATAACCAAAAAATTTAAATTAAAATTAATTTAAAATGAATTATTTAAATAAAATATTTATTAGAAAATCATCTTAAATATAAGGAGGACTTAAAGTTTATTAAGTAAAATTTAAGAGAAATTATACGAAAAATAATATTTTAAAAAACGTATTTCCATTAACAACGAAGAGATTTTAATGCTAATTAACCAAAAGTTAAGATGAATTATTCTAAAAATAATATTTCTAGAAAATCTTAAATATGGAAGGTTTTAATGTTTATTAACCAAAAGTTAAGATGATTTATTCGAAAAACCATACATATTCCAAAAACGTATTTCAATTAACAACAAAGAGATTTTAATGCTAATTAACCAAAAGTTAAGATGAATTATTCTAAAAATAATATTTCTGGAAAATCTTCTTAAATATAGGTCTTAACGTTTATTAACCAAAAGTTAAGATGAATTTTTTGAAAAAAAAAATATTTATCACGTAAACGTATTTCAATTAACCACAAAAAGATTTTAATGCGTATTAATCGAAATTTAAGATGGATTACTCAAAAAACCATATTTATTAGAAAATCATCTTAAATATAAGGAGGTCTTAAAGTTAATTAACTAAAGTTAAGATGAATTATTCGAAAACAATATTTATTTAAAAAAACGTATTTGAATTAACAACAAAAATATTTTAATGCTAATTAACCAAAAGTTAAGACGAAATATTTTTAAAATAATATTTATTAGAAAATAATCTTAAATATACGGAGACCTTAAAGTTTAATAATCAAAAGTTAAGATGAATTATTCTTAAAATAATACTTATTAGAAAATAATCTTAAATATAAGGAGACCTTAAAGTTTATTAACCAAATGTTAAGATGAATTATTCTAAAACAATATAAAAAAAACGTATTTCAAATAACAACAAAGAGATTTTAATGCTTATTAATTAAAAATGAAGATGGATTATTCTAAAAACAATATTTATTAGAAAATTATCTTAAATATAAGGAGGTATGAATGCTAATTAATAAAATTTAAGATGAATTATTCGAAAAACAATATTTATAAAAAACATATTTGAATTAACAACAAAAAGAATTTAATGTTAATTAACCAAAAGTTAAGATGAATTATTCTTAAAATAATACTTATTAGAAAATAATCTTAAATATAAGGATTTATCATAGTTTATTAACAGAAAGTTGAAATAAATTATTAGAAAAACAATATTTATCACAAAAACGTATTTCAATTAACAACAAAGAGATTTTAATGCTTATTAATCAAAAATTAAGATGGATTATTCAAAAACAATATTTTTTAGAAAAAAAATCTTAAATAAAGGAGGTTTTAATGCTTATTAACCAAAAGTTAAGATGAATTATTAGAAAAATAATATAACAAAAACGCATTTCAATCAACAACAAAGAGATTTTAATGCTTATTAATCAAAAGTTAAGATGGATTATTCTTAAAACCTTATTTATTAGAAAATAAATCTTAAATATAAGGATTTATCATAGTTTATTAACAGAAAGTTGAAATAAATTATTAGAAAAACAATATTTATCACAAAAACGTATTTCAATTAACAACAAGGAGATTTTAATTCTTATTTACCAAAAATTAAGAGGGATAATGTTAAAAACAACACTTATTATAAAATTTCTATTTCAATTAAAAAAAATTTCCTTTTATTTCTTTAAACCAAAGAATTAGAATAATTCTTGAGCCGTTTCTTCAATTGAATACGAGCTTCCGGAGCAACTCTACAGCACCAATGTGTTACCTCGTTCCCCCTGTTTTGACAAGAAGCGCATTCCCCACCATTAACCTCTCAGAAAGAGTGCAGTTTGCGCTCTTTCTCACGATTCACGGCCCATTCGACCAGCTGCCATGATTTCCCGAGAGAGGCTTTAAACTCTGCAGCTGATAATTGTCAGCTACCTCCTTCCCCTTTATCGCCATCAATTACAATCCTCAGTGTGCTCTGCAGTAAAGTTTGGGTTAAGGCAGCTACCATGATATGTCTCAAAGGGAATTAGTCCTAATTTCGGTGTTTTTCTTTTTTTTCTTTTTGATTTTGCCTCTAGAGGATAATTTGGAATAATAATACTGTGCCAAATTCGCTGTTATCGTTTTATTCTGTTTCTGATAGGTTCTTGGTGCCATTATACAGTTCAATGTTTTTTTATTTGTTCTTATATATAGACTGCTATTATTTTTTATTCCTTTGTTAAAGCGGTTGTTTTCTTCATTAAATTATCCGATATTGTCATGTGAGAACATGATGTTGCTTTCGTTACGGGGTTTTGAATTGAAGGTTTTCCATCAATAGATAATTGAAGGCGTGGAATAATTGACGCTCAAAATCTCGTAAGCAATTCATAAAGCATAAATGGAAATATTCATCAACATCTTTTATTCGCACATATTTTTACCTGCTTTTACCAGTATTTCTTTATTATTACGTGTGCAATTTTGACAGCAGTTGCGTTTTCAAAAGGTTGACCTGATTTTACCAGTATCGCTTTATTATTACGTATACTTCATTGGCAACCGATGCGTTTTTAAATGGTTGACCTGCTTTTACCAGCATTGCTTTATTATTACGTATAGTTTTTTGACAACAAATGCGTTTTTAAAAGGCTGACGAAGAACTATGACATCAAAGCTCTTATTTCATTTCAAAATCAATGGAGCTCCAAAACTTTGATTGCCAGCTAGAGAAATTGAAAATGAAAGTTTTTAAAAAATAGTCAATTTATAGATATAGAGGGAGGGATAGAAACCAGTAGAGAAGTTTCGTGATTGTCTTAAATCGCTTTAAACTGGTTAGTGACTTAGATTAATAAAGACAAACAATAACTTAAAAATAATAATGTTCTCTCATGATTGATAGAAACTTACAATCGTATATTTCATTTTCATTCATTGTTTACTTTTTATTATATTTTTAGACAATTAAGGCACCATCAATTTTCTCTAATTATATTCGTTTTATAAAGAATGATATTTTTATTTTTCATTGATATTAAATTTTATCAGGATGATTTGAGTTTTAAAATAGTTTTTTTAGAATGGAAACCTTTTGTTTCTTATTCAGCAGTTTTATTCCTTAATAAATAATAAAGGATTTCAGAACAAATAAAATTACTTAAAAGAATTTCACACATGTAAGATCAAAAATTTTAATTAGAAAATAAATAATAGCTATATCTTCAACTAAAAATCAATAATTTTTCATTTATTTGTGCATCATGATTGTCTGGCAATTATTAGACATCTTTTTTGGTGACAGCAGAACATCACAATTAATTCGTAAATTACAATGATTCAAATAAACCTTGATTATCCAGATTAGATAAGACGGTGTAAATTCTTACGATTATTTCAATAAATCACGTATCTACTCAATTTACAAAATTTAGGTTTTATCTAGATTAAATATTTTGTCCCTGAAGGAAACTGTAAATCGTTTGCTGTGGAAATTTTCTTTTAAAGTTCTTTGAGAATTTGTTAACTAGTTTTGACAACAGTATAACTTTCTATTTCCTTGCTCTCGACGCATTTTTGTGTATCGATACATTTTTTAATATTTGTGTGTATTAAAAAATGTATGCAAAACATTAATGTATGTAAAAATGTATGTAAAATTAATGTATGTAAAACATTTTTTAATATTTGTGTGAACTAGAATATAGACATAAATAGTTGTGATTTGAACAAGCAGGTTTTATTATTGTCTGATTTAAATAAGATATAATTAAGAAATATACGCTTATGAATATTTGAAGGGTTAATTCTGTATACATATACGTTTCCCATAAACAGAGGTTACAAATGAATTAAATGTACTATACCACACTCAATTGTAAATTCTACAGCCAGCTGAACAATTAATAAGTTTTATGGTGTTTAGATGACGAGATGCCGCAAAATATGCATTAATAAAGATAAGGCTTTTTTGAATAAGAGAAAGAATTCGATAAATTTATTGGCCAGATTAATTTGGGCATAATTAATTTATTCAGGATATTTCCCATGAAATTCATAAACCAATACAATAAATCTACTTAGCTTGCATATAAAATAAATTTCTTATTTAACCGAAAATGCTCTAATCAAATTATTTATTTTTAGGTTATAATAAACGCATACATATGTATATGCAGGTGAAGAATAAAACATTTAAATTAAAGTAAAACTAATAAATTTTTAAGCCAATTTATCATTTGTAAAATATTCCCATTCTGAAAAAGTATAAATTACTCGTAAGAATTAATAGATTAATTAAAAGATAATTTAAAGATTGAAATAAGATGCTCTTAGTATGAAATAAATAAAATATCTTTTGTTGAAAAGATATTATTATTAAAATATAATTAGATTATAAAAAAGATTGATCATATTTTGTTGGAGATAAAAATATTAAAAGTGCATCAACTATCTAAAAACATGTAATAATTTTCAGTATATAAGATAGTGATTGTAAAAATAATATGCAATAAATCTGTTTTTTTTTCAGTTTTTGTTTAATTTTTTTTCATTTTTATGTATTTTTCTTTTATTAATGTTTGAAAATAAATATCAACTGACATTCAATAGATAGGATTAAACCTTGTTTTATTCTCTTCTGAAAAAAGGAATTATTTAAAAAATAACTTATTTTTCAACTGTTGTTATGAAATACAATACAAATAAAAAAGTTTAATTAGAATTCTAAAAGAATTATATATCTAATTACATTAATTTTATCGAAAAATGAAAGAAAAGAAGAGAAAATGTATCTGCTTGTGTCTCAAAGGATATCGTTTTCTTTTATTTAAAAAAAACCATTGAAAAAAAAGGGAATTTTTCAAACTGTCAAGAATGGGGTTTGCTACACTTTTCTAAAATATAAAATTTATTGTGAAAGAATAAAAAAAGAAATCTTTTATTCTAGCCATTGCTTGTTATTATTTCATTATTAAATTAATTTACCTCCTTTCTTTCTTTGTTTAATAACGTTGTTTATTCCCCACAAAAAATTATTGAATAGAGGACTAAAATAATTAGATACAGGAGAAAAACAGCTGCTTTCACAAAGAGAAAAAAAAGGCAACAAATGATCATTGCATTATAGTTTGTTCTTCAATCGCTTTACTATTCTTATGTTTTTATTGAAGCATTTATTATTTCAAAGAAATTTCATTTTCTATTTTTTTCTTTAAAATATTTCTTTTACTTTTATGGGAAATTATCAATGTTATTAAACAAAGAAAGAAATTAATTTAATAATGAAAAATATTTCAAGTTCCCCCCTAACAGATTTTCGATTCAATCTCATTATAAATGATCTAAAAAGAAAGATGATTTAAAAAAAAAAAAAACATTTTCATACATATTATAAACAAAAGGAAGCAAATTACTCTCATTTAACAAAAGTTCTGGATAAAATAAAATGAGTAAACTATATGCATTATTTCAAAATCGCCATATTTGTTTTCGGATGTAACAAAATAATCCAACATTTTTAATAAATTCACTGCCTTATATAATCAAAAACAGCTTTACATTTAAAGCTGGTATTTGAATGGCTGTATGTAAATATTTTTAATTGTAAACATTAAAAAAATGAATCACTATACGAAGTTTGTTTGAATTTTAATAAATATTATTTAAGGATTTCTTCAATATTTATTTCACTTATTAAGCTTAATAAGTCTAATATTTATCTAATCATTGATATAAGTGTTATGCTTACTAGGGTACTGCAAAGAAATCAATTGTATCTACAATGATATACAAGGTGATTAAATTTTTTTCTCCCTATAAGCTCCGATATATTTTATTCAAAGGAATCAAAATGCTCAGGCAGAAGAGGAAATGATATCATCACGAAAAATCTTTAAGAAAAACTATTTATAAAACTAATGTTATTGATTTTTTAAGGTAAAAGAATGTCCAAAAAATAAATTTTCACAATGTTTCTTTCTAGAACTTAATTAAATGTAAAGATAAAAACAGGAAAAACAAGTGCAGCTTCTGAAAACAATCGATGAATCTCTCTACGTTGTTGCCAATAAATGTTATTATTTCTTTATTTTTTAATTCAATCTTTTTAGCTCAAGCTAATAAATTTTATTTTCCACGAGCTTAATCATTTAAAAAAAAGAATTTATATTATTTATTTCGTAGAGGTTTCATTATTTTTTTTAGTGTAGCAATATGCTGCATGTCATACACTCTATAACAAAAAAAAATCGACGCATCAAGAAGCAACCATCCGATTGCTTTGAAATTTCGTATACATGAGTGTTTTGACCAGATATGCAAATGATTATATTTTGGTGTCCAATGAATAAATAGTTTGATCTCCAGCGCAACGGAACTGCGCATCCAGCAGGTGTGTATAAGGAGCAGTTCTTCAACGGTTGTTAAAACTTCCGGTTTGATTGCGATTCAGATTGCCTTTTAACAACTTAAAAAATGCCTCACTGCAGGGTTCGCGCCCATTACGAGAAACTGTCAGTCGTATCCTTAAATTGAAAGAGACCAGTTGGACAAATCGGAGAATCGCTCGTCATTTGAGTCGAAGCCATGCGCCGATTCGAAGATGCTGGTAAGGATGGGTGGAGTTCAGCGTCAGGATGGTAGCGGTCGACCTAGGGCTACATCAGATGGTGAGGACAGAGTGATTGTTCAACCCAAACATCAGTGTCCCCATGACCATTCACAAACGGTTGAGGCAGCGAAATCTACGCTCGCGTCGACCGTTATGCCACTTTCCACTCACGCCTGCACACTGCCGAGTCAGATTACTTTGGTAAATGACTCAATCAGGTTGGAATGATACCGACTGAGGACGTATAGTCTTTAGTGATGAATCCCGCTTCCAACTGTGTCCTGACTATTATCGAAGACATGTTTGTAGACACTTAAGGGAGAGGGGGGATCCTGCTTTCAATATTGCATGCCACACCTGCCTTCAACAAGACATTATAGTCTGGGGGCACGTCCTTTGAAAGCCGGACCCTTTGGTCGTCATTAGAGGTACAGTTACTGCACAGCCGTACGTCGACGACATCCTAAGACCTGTTTTGGTATCATTCCTTTTCGACAAGGCGATTGCATCTGACACGGAATATTGATGACCTCGTTCGACAATTGGAGTGAATTTGGCAGGAAATACAGCATGATACCATCCGGAAGCTTTATCGGTTTATGCCACGCCATGTGGCAACTTGTATCCAGGCTAGAGACGGGTCAACACCTTATTGAACTTGTTACTGTAACTCTGAAATAAATAATTCGAATGTTCTGAGATTTTAATCATCTACTATACTGTACATTGTCTTCTTATCCACCAATTTTCGTCTCAATTGGATAATTCCTTCTTGGTCCGTCGGGGTGTTTTTTTTGTTATAGAGTGTATTTTGAATACATGTATTACATGGCGTATGCTGAAGAATAATATAAAAAATATAAGTGCAGTTATAAGATTTATGGTTAAACGAACAAAGCTTCCAAATTCTTCCGAAATAAGATTGTATTATTGTATGAGTTATCCATGAAATGTTATATGATGAGAATATTACATGATACATGCGTGCGTTACTTGTTCCAATTCTCACTGTACAAAAACTTAAAACTTTGCAAATAAATCACATTTGTTTTGCTTCTTTCCTGAACTCTTTCTTTTCCTGAACTTGCATTATCCTTAATTTATGCACATGTGTGTATATTAAAGCTTTGTTATGAGTATATAACAAATTGTTGTTATTTGGGAATTACAGCATCTTTAAAGTGTATTGCATGTAAACTATTGTTGAACTAATCTAACCGGTAATAATATATAACGAATTTCGCACCTTTCCTTGAAAATTATGCGTTATACGAAGATTGTCTATTGCTTATTACACCGCATGTGAAAACAGATGAAAAATACGAAATCCATCTGAATGTCTGTGTTATTTCCAGTAGTTACATAGAAAGCGAATGTAAATACAATTTTCGTGACATTATAACATAATAATAAATAAATACCATTAGTACAAAAAATCAGAAACGCTTTACGATATTTACACTGTGAGTAGATAATAGATTTAAAAATACGAAAGAAGAGTTCCAGAGTCCCGATCATGATCGTTTGGTGATTTGAAGTTTCAGTAAGAAATTCGAATATGCTTTTTAAAAACCTTTTTTGAGTCATTTGAAATCAAAACTCGGGACGAAACTCGGACAATTTTATTAATAAGTCAATATACCAAATTCAATTCATCTGAATTGTTGCTTTTTTAAGTTATCATATTTACGTGGATATGAATGTAAAATTTGATAGGTTGTCAACTTTTTGTTGAATTTGGTTTAAAATCCAACTTGAATTTATAAATGTAAAATTTAGAAACCAAATTTTTTTCTTCTAGTTCTTTTTATTCTGTAGTTAGCTCTTGAATGTATCTCAGACAAGCTTCTTTTCAATGATAAAAATATACAAAATCTGTATTAAGAACATAAACAAAATTTCATCCGTCTAGATCAAATAGTTTTTGTGCTATTGCGTTCACAGACAGATATATAGACTGATATAGCTTTGTAAAATGTGTTTTTCGGTTTTAGGGAAGATTGAAATGTAAAGAGTTTTCAAAACCTTGAATCGAATCTTTTCAAAATTTTAAGAATTCTTACAAGAGAAAGTTGAAAATTGAAACTGCTCTGATACTTAATAGTAAATACAATTAAGTATAGTATAATAAATAATCCTATTTATATTAACTATCATGCAACTCTGGTTAGTAAATATAGTTGTTTATTGTTAAAGCAAACTCTTTCGTTATTCTTAAGTATCATAAATGTAATTTTTTCTTTTTAACCGAGTGTAAACCCAGTATAAAAATGAAACAGCAGAATTAGGGAAATATTTCATTTCTCATAGCAATTGGTTAAATTAATATGTGCGTATTCTAAAACTATAGTTGCGGTTTCTTAAACATAACTGATGGAGCTTTTTCAACAGAAATTTGCTTGTCATCTTATTTAAAAGAATTCATTGATAAAAAATAGAATAAAATCCTTCTTGAAATTCTTTTGTTTATACCGTATAAACAATACAATTTCAAGAAGGATTTTATTCTATTTTTTATTATTTAATGTTAATTATTATTTTTTTTATTAATGAACGTTAATGATTAATTATTTTTTATTAATGAAATGTTAAATAATATTTGAGAATTACATGAACATATAAACAATACAATTTCAAAATAGAATTTCTTCTTTAAATTGTATTGTTTATAACATATAAACAATACAATTTTAAGAAGGATTTTATTCTATTTTTTATTAATGATTGCTAATGATTATTATTTTTTATTAATGGATGTTAATGATTAATTATTTTTTATTAATGAAATGTTAAATAATATTTGAAAATTACATGAAGTGACATGACATTATACAAAAAGTATCAAAACATTACATATCAAGCCGTAAAACGTAAATGAGATACGAATAACTTGTGGGTATCAGAAACTTACAAAAGTTTTCCAAAAATTTTAATTAGGTTTTTAATTAATTGGATTAATTTATAATTTAAAAAATATTTTAGTAATTCGTCTTGTTTTGTTACTTATTTCATGTCTATATTTAAATTCACGCGATTGCGTCAATATTAAGTACATTTCTGAATTTCATCGCAACTAAAATTAAGGATAAATTTTTAAAAAAGTATTATCTTGTAATCAAGTCAGAGTTTCTAATATATTTTTCAAATCACCAAATCATTTTTTTGATGTGAAAAGATTAACAAATTATTATTGCCATGTTAATCTAAAGCAGTTTAAATATCCAAAGCACATTAAAAATCCTGGTCTTTTGCCCACCATCTTGTATTTCGACAAGCAATGCATGTATTTATTCCATTACCATCAAACTCCCCGAAATAGTGTAGTTAGTTCATTTTAACATCTGCCATGATTTCCCGAGAGTGGTTTTAAACTCCACAGCCAATAATTGTCAGCTGCTTCCTCCATTTTCCCGTCCCTTTATCGACATGAACTATATCACACGTGCCCTTGCGTTTTGAGGGGTTAAAATGGTTGTGCCATCAAGATATATTGAAGCAAAGAGTTGAGAGGGATGTCATGACTTTCTTGTTTTTTGTTCTCTTTGTATCGATTATTAATACATGTATTTAAAAAATCGTGTTTTTTTTCTATAGTTTCGTCAGTATTCGCTTAGCAATTTGTGAGATTTTGTGTGATCTTATTTTTTAAAGAGTTTTTGAATAAACATTTCTACATAATAAATCTGTTTATAAATAACTATATTGAAGGGTTTTTTTAATAAAAAAGTTTTATTTATGAAAAGAGGTGAATTATTTTTATGATGCCTTATATAACCCTATTCCAGGACGCCAGCAAAGTTATTATCGATCATTCAAATTAATTAAACATTTAAGAGAATCTTATAAAAAAATGCAAGAGTCAGAACTGATACGTATGGGTGAAAATTCAAGAATAATTAATGTATCGATGATTATATGAGCTAGCTATAGAGGATTAGTATAATTCTAATAATAGTATATAATATTAGTATTATATTATGTATAATATATAAATATATTTTTGATTACAGAATAAGGATTCATTAAGCCTATATCATATGCACATGTTATAATTAGCTAAGAGATTATTCGCATTGAACTGTATTCTATTGCAAATCCTATATGGAGCTTAATCATTAAAATCTTGATCTATACGATTTAATTCATTTAATAGACAGATATTTGCATCATATTTTAATGTTATCACTTAATAATATAATAAATATTGAAATCAGATCCAAATGATTTGCGTCCTTTGAATTTAATTGTTACTAGGTCTTAAATAATTAGATCTGTGAATTGTAGAGTTTCAAAGTTCAAAGCTTTCCTTTCTGAGATTTCCTTTTTATTACAGTTCTTAAAGGCTTAATCACCTTATTCTTTTCGAATGCTAATAATTTATATCATATACCAGTATTCGCAAAATTACATTTAAATATCCGCTTTCATTAGCATTCCTAAAATTGCATTTAAATGTCTACTTCATATATAAAATTACATTTAAATGTTTGTTTTTATCAGTATTCAAAAAATAAAATTCAAATGTTTTCATCATTATTTAGAAAATTCTATTTAACTATCTGATTTTATTATTGGTAACAAAATTATTGTTACATATCTTTTTTTATCCTTATTAGTGAAACTACTTGTTTCTCTTTCATCAATATTTAAAAAAAATGTCTCTTTTTATCAGTGTTAATGAAATAGCAATTACTTCTCGCCAATAACAAAACGATGCAAATGGTTTAATGGATTCAAATTTTGAAGCCTTTAAAACAATCATCATTTTGAAAATAATAAAAAAAAGATCAAAATGAAATCTGCTATGCATATTTCAATGTATCATGTCAGAACGTCATTTCTTGAACATCCCAGCACCACGTGCTCGCGCAAGTTAAATTATATTTTCATTCATTTGAATTGTTTCATCGAATGAGTCACTTTAGTATTGCAAACGATCCAAAAAAAAAAAAAAAAACTTTGTCCCGCATTGATTGTTTAAAAAAATATCACTTTTCCTATTTATTTCATTTCACATAATCGCGTGCTCAAAATGAACATTTTTCTAGGTTTTTATTTGCTGTAGTCATTAACTTATTTTTTTAAAATCGGAGCTTTTGTAAATGCAATGGCAACGCGTTATTAAAGGCTGATTTTTTTGTGTTATGCTTGTGCAGATGATAAAAATTCAATTTTTCGCCTACTTATTTTTATCATTTTTTTTCGCCTGCAGATTTTCGTCCACCTCATTCCAAAAACAGCATCATGTTCTGACATGATAAAAAATGAAATCTATGATCGCAAATTTCAAGTTATCATGTCAGAATATTATTATTTTTGTCATTATTTGTCATAATTTATTTAAGTCATCAACCAATTTAAACTGGTTTGAAACAATTACGAGACTTCCCTATCCATTTGTATCTTTCTATTACATATATATATATATATATATATATATATATATATATACCGGGTGGCCAGAAATAAAACACCCCTACTCTGACCTCCCTGGATATCGATCGAACTACTCAGTGTAAAGGCTTGAAAATTTGTGGACATACTATTCAAAAAATGGGGAAACGGATTTCACGAAAAAAAAATTTAATTCCAGAAATCACCGATAGGTGGCGCTGTACCACTGGACGTATGCTGAAAAGACACAAAAACACGTTTTAAACACATTTTATTTGAAAGTACCAAGCATACATGAAACAAGGACGTTATCGATGCAGGGAATGCTGCTCAATATGGTTCCCTTCCTGAAGATGTAAAATGTGAAGTCTGTGGACAGCTTGTTCAACTGCGGATCGTAACTGGTCATCTGAGATGCTTCTCACATGCAGACTGATACTCTCTTTCAAATCTGCCAAGGTTATCAGACGTTCTCGATAAACAAGGTTTTTTAAGTGTCCCCAAAGCCAAAAATCACACGGATTAAGATCCGGTGAACGAGATGGCCAAGTTGTCGGAAACGCGCGACTGATTATTCTGTCAGTGGTGAAATGTTGGCGAAGAAACTGTTGCACAGGGAGTCCAATGTGTGGAGGTGCTCCATCTTGCATAAAAGTAATGGTGTCAAGGCATTGGCGCTGCTGCAAATGGGGTACAACAAATGTTTCGAGCATCCTTTTGTACCTGTTGGCCGTCACGGTACATGTCTCAAGGCCATTGGAAGTAACCTCTTCGAAAAAGAACGGTCCAAGGATGAATGTGGCTGTGAATCCACATCAGACTGTAACTTTCGGTGAGTGGAGTGGAATCTCTTGGAAGGTACGGGGGTTTGTCGTGTCCCATATGCGACAGTTATGGGTGTTCACTGTTCCACTGAGGTGGAAATGGGCCTCATCGCTCCACAGAATCTGCCACGGCCACGATGCATCCACTTCAACTCTAGCAAGAAATGTCAATGCAAAGGTCAGTCGCATCTCCCTGTCTGTGGCCAGCAATTGTTGATTAGGGCGGATTTTGTACGGGAAACAATGCACCATTTTTCTGAGTACGTTCCACACTGTGCTATAGGGAACACCCAAGTGTCGTGACACTGCACGTGCACTACTGCAGCCTAAAACATTATCCATTGACTGTTCAACAATACCGGTGGCAACATCTTCAACGACATCTGAACGAACCGGTTTGCGTCCTCGACCAGGCTGAACTCCAAGATGTCCAGTTTCCTCAAATCGAGCGATCATTCTCCTGAGAGCTTGTGGAAGCAATGGTCCCTTACGGAAATCCTTAAGTCGGCGAAACTCTCGAAGTGCTGCTGGAGCATTTCCTTTATTCTCGTAAAACAACTTCACAAGCAAAGCGCGTTCTGGCAGCGTGACAGCCATCACTAATAAGAATGACATTCCCCACCTTTTAACATGGCTTCTAACCATGCTTTATGCAAATTTTTCTGGTTACAGTATGAAATTGCAGTTACAACGGGAGTTCTAGCTTCTTTACTATTTTTATTTTCCATAAGGGGCAGAAAAATTAAAAAGGAAGCATGGAAGCATTCCATTCCGCATAAACATTTTAATTTTTATTATTATTTGTGTCTTTTGATCATAGTTCCAGTTGTGCAGCGCCACCTATCGGTGATTTCAGGAACTAATTTTTTTTTCGTGAAATCCGTTTCCCCATATTTTGAATAGTATGTGTACAAAATTTTGAGCCTTTACACTGAGTAGTTCGATATCCATGGAGGTCAGAGTAGGGGTGTTTTATTTCTGGCCACCTTGTATATAATGACAATTTTTTTAACTTTCATTTTCAATTTTTTAGTTTTGGAGCTCGACGGATTTTGAGATAAAATATTAGCTACGATGACATAGTTCTTCTTCAGCCTTTTAAAAACGCATCTAGTGTCAAAGAAGCATATGTAATAATAATGAATTACTCGTAACAGCAGGTTAATCTTTTAAAAGCGTATCCACATTCAAAGAAGAATATATACTAATAATGCAATACTGATAAAAGCATGTAAAAATATTTTTTGTTGCCCGTAAATTTTGGAGACACCAAAACCTCCTAACCAAAACAACACCATGTTCTCACAAGATAAAATGTATATGTTTTATGTATATGCAAATGTATAAAAATGTATATGTTTTATGTATATGTAAATGTATAAATGTATATGTATATGTATGTAAATATGTAAAATGTATATGTAAATATGTAAAATGTATATGTAAATATGTAAAATGTATATATATATATATGTAAAATGTATATATATATATATATATATATATATATATATATATATACATTTTACA
>JAOUZG010015602.1:2396499-2413093 GCA_026289955.1 Argiope argentata | reverse complement strand
TATATATATATATATATATATATATATATATATATATATGTAAAAATGTAAAATGTATATGTAAATGTATAAAAATATATTTGTATATGTAAATGTTTTATGATATAAAGAGATATTCCTCCCAAGCATTAAGAAAATAATATAAAGCATAAGATCTTTATTGTGAAATACATTAATTTACAGACAAATAGAAAGTTAACGACAAATGGTGAAGAAAATGAAGGGCAAATGGTCAAGTCAATAAACGATTTCTCTCAACTACATCAATTGTAAAATTAAATGAAAGCTACAACTTGGTGCAAGAATCAGCTCATTATAAGTGAAGGTTAATATATAGGTCCATTGATCAGCTTTCTACGATTAAGAAGATTAACCACCGTTAATTAGACATTAGATTATTAGATACTATTAGCATTGGACGATGATTTTCAATTTGATTGGCTCGGATAATATATCTGCAAGCTATTTGGATAATAGTACCCTGTTGCCATTTTAATCGGATAAATAGCGGAGAACGTTTCAATCCGATTATTTCAAAGAATCTAGTCAAATTCCAATCAGTCAGAATAGGTGAAATTCCATCGAAATATCTTTCAGTGATTATTAAAGTCAATTATCGGCGTTCAAATTGGTACTGACACTAAGAAAGCATACACTTTATTCGCAAGTATGATTCTTTAGAAGTTCTTTAAGATGAATTTTATGAAGATTTGAAAAAGCCCCCCACTGATACAGCGTCAGCAGATTTAAGCCGAAAGGAGTGCCTCTTGTTTTTGAAGTCTCGCCAACTAGGGCCTAGAATACGACTTAGCTACACACTCACCACATTTGCCTGCCTGCACAACGCCTTTTTACAGGGGGGCACATTCACACATCTCACAGATAGCACACAGAAGAACAGCCATGCCCGAACCGGGACTCCCAGAACACGAGGAAGACACGCTACCTCTGCGACAGAAAGCCGGCTGAAATGGTTGTAATTTATTAATAGATAATAAATATTTATTATTTTGTTATCTGGGCAGGGATCATTTTTCTTTTATTTATATAGTATATTTCATATAAAAACAGCCCGTCCTGCATCTGTGGTGGTCTTTCCGCTGTATATGATTTCACTTTTGAATGTACGCTCACTAGTTCTCATAATCCTTACCCTCCTGATTAGCGAATCCAAACCTCATTGATTTCTAAGTGTTCCCAGGCACGAGGGGTTTCGATTATGATGAGAAAGATCTGAGAAAAACCGATAAATATTTATGAATAATTTCAGGGAAGATTAGGATGATTGGTCACTACATGGGTTGTTCACAGTCTTGCCTTAATTGATGCTTTATTTATGAAATTATTCTGGTACAGCTTTTAGTTACTGTTGCTTTTTACTTTAGGTTATAATTGTTAAACTTTTGGTATGTTTCTGCTCACATTCTTGATTTATCTTTCTAGTGATGCATTTTTTATGTCTTCGTAATTCAGATCGGATTTTTACTTTCACTTTATATTTATACCTTTCACTTATTACTCACTTTATATGGTAGGTTCACTTGATGTTTTAAGTGTTGGTATGTTGCTTGATAGTACTCTACAATATATTATAGACTCCCTGGATGATGAGTTAGAAAACCCAAGATCAATATTTTATTGAACTACCTTTTGAATGGATAACTGTTCTGATTCGTTTGGGGCATCGAGTCTGCAAGCTTCTGGAGTGCATTTGCATTCAGAGAACACCATGCATTGGCTGTGCAGTTTTTTAGATCTTGTAAATTAGATGGAAGAGGAGAATAATATCGGATGCGTTTTCCCACTATATCCCAAACGTTTTCTATGAGGTTAAGATACGGCCTATGCTGAGACCAGGGATGGGGTTCGAAGTCAGACTGATGCTCAGAGAGCCAATTTTGAACACTTCTGGCACGATGTAGAGTTGCATTATCGTCCATGAAGTATCCGTCGCTTTCAGGAGAGAAATGCAAAATTGTAGGGGTGTACTTGATCTGTACGTATATCTAGGTATCGCGTGGCTGTTTGTTTACCCTGGAGAAACACCAGGGCACCACTTCCATGCCAGGAGAACATGCTCCATATAAAGACACCCTCCCCAAAACCTTTAACAGTGCGAGTAAGGTAAGATAGATTCATGGCTTCGTGGGGTTCTCGCCAAATTCGATGTCTTCCACCAGTGCAAAATAAGGTGTATTGTAATTCATCCAACCACAGTACCCGTTTCCTATACTCAGATGCCCAGTGTCTTCTTTTATAACACCACTGAGTGGTTTTCTCACAGGCACTCGACTATGCATTCCTATCCTCTGCAATTCTCTGTGCCTGGTTCGAGCTGAAATCTGTTGGGAAGAGCCTTGGTTGACGATTTGTGTCAGTTGAATTACTCTAGAGTCCCTGCTCTGTCTTATAATTCGTCGGAGATGACGACAATCACGCTCTTGGAAAACTGTGCTCGAACCGCAGTCACGTCATCTAGAGAACGATTGTGTGTTCTGATTCCAACTTTTGAAAACCTTTGATATGTCTGCTTTTGAGAACCCAGTGAGATCTGCCGTCTTCGAAATGGGCAAAACGAACACCAACAATAAGCCCTTTCTCAAATGGTGAATAATCTGTCGTTTTTCCTATTTTACTTCATTCATCGCGAAAAGGACATTTACATCTTACTTATACTTGCATTCTAACCACGTGTAAACCACGTCATAGAAAAAAGTTTGCATACTTCATCTCTAGCATGCATGCACTGATTAATGAATTAGAAATCTCAAAAGTTTTCTAATTCATTAATCAGTGAGTGTATCTTCCATTATTTGGATATTATGATATTTTTATATTCCTGTGTGTTGATATTTTCTATTATAATTTTCTGTTTAGTCTTTTGAATCCAGAATTGGTTTGTTTACCGTTTAAATTAAATATTATTATAAACTACAATATGGACTTTTAATTGCCGAAAATTTTCTGGCTATCATTGTAAGCTTTCCAATAAATAAATAATGGTTCTTTCCCCGAAGTCCTTCAAGGTCTTGCAAGCCCTCAGGTAAGAGGATAATCGTCTAACAGACCAAGACCACGATGAGTAACTAAAGTTTATGTATGAAGAATGCATACATAAATAACATATATATTTTAATATTTATTCGCTCTTGTTATCTGCACTTTTTATTATCATGTCAGAACACGATATTGTTTTAGGTATGAGGTTTTGTTGAATCAACAAAAATCCGTTAGAGAAAAATGAAAACTTTATTATCTGCACGAGCATCTAAAAAAATAATCAGCTTTTAATAACACGTTGCCATCGCATTTATAAAAGCTCTGAATTTAAAAAAATAAGTTAATTTCTACAGTCAATAAAACCTAGAGAAATGTCATTTTGAGCACTTGATTATACGAAATGCGATATTTTTTTAAAACAATAAATGCGAGACAAAGTTTTTTATGATCGTTTGCAATATTAAAGTGACTCATTCAACGAAACCATTAAAAATATAATTTAACTTGCACGAGTACGTGGTGCTTGGCCGTTCAAGAAATGATGTTTTGACATGGTACATTGAAGTATGCATAGCAGATTTCATTTTAATCTTTTGTAATTTTTTTATTTAGGTGTAGAAGATATAGAAGAATAGGTAGAAGTAGAAGAATAGAAGATGCATTTTTAACTATCTTTCCGAGCAGGAATGCTTTAGAAGAAATGAACGAAAAAAAGCCATCTTTTTCACCTATCCCAAGAAAAGATATGTGCTTTTTTTATTACCAATCAATTACGTTATTTGTCCTCATCATATTTGATTAAATATAAGTAATGATAAATATATCTAGGACAGTTATGAAACATTAAAAAAAATAAAACTATCTATAAGATCCAAAATGACTCTCAAGATAAGCCAAATGGACACGGAAGGGACTAAAAGGAAATGACTTTTTGTACTAACAGTAGTATAATCCCATAAGAATAAAAAAAAAACATAGGGGGGCGAATATGAAAAAAATTGAGACCAAGAACACAAAAAAACCCCGCTTAATGTTAGAAAACAACGACAAACAAAAATCTATTAACAAAATAAGAATCACCCATCTCACCCCTCAAAAAAGTGTTGACCTGGACCATCGTACAAAAGAGGACATGAACTGCAAACTCTTCCAAAATACTAAACTATTGCCCACCATACAATGTTTTGATGGGCACGGCATCAACTTTTTCGAAAGAGTGCAGTTTGCGCTCTTTCTCACGATTCCCAGTCCATTCGACCAGCTGCCATGATTTCCCGAGGGAGGCTTTAAACTCTGCAGCTGATAATTGTCAGCTGTCCCCTCGTTTTTATAGCCATCAATTACGAATCTACAACGTGCTCTCGTGTACTGATGGGTTCGGGGTGTTGTGCCGTATCATTCTGCCATTCAGAGGGGAGTGGATCTAATGGCAATCACCTGCCTTTTTTTTATCTTTCTTGATTTTTGTTCTTAAATAGATCAGATGGGATTGAAGTTTCGTGTGACTTACTGTGTTTTTCTTTTTTTTTCCTTTTTTTCATTCGAAGAATGCTGGGATCATAATACATTCCGATATACAAGAAAGTTCCACTTTGAAATGATGATAAAAGGAAAACTACTGGAACCTATGTTACCAAACTTAGTAATAGTTTAAAGGAGGTTATGGAAATTTCTTTTCCGCCAAGTTTAAAAACTCACCACCAGGACTCTTCGACTCGCCACGAAGACATATGGATTACCCATAAAACTGAATGATCAAACCGCCGCAACAGCAACACTGGCGGGAACTGTGATTGATTCTAAATGGCCTTCACCGGCCACGGTACAACCCTCTCCGTTGGAAGTACACCCCGTCATCGATTGGAGGAGTTTGACCCCTACTTATTAGTGTACCCTTCAAGGATGGCGAGATCAACTACCATACCGGAAGCATCTCATCTTCATTAATAAGTGCCCCCCTGAAGGAACCACCAGGAAAGGAAATAGCCTATCGGGAAGTCGATGAATTAAACAATTCCACTTTTACTCAAACATACTATTTAATAATACTAAAATTATTTACAGTTAGGTAAAAATCAAATATATCCAAAGCTTGAACTACATCAAAATTAAATAGCAAAACGATAACCTTGGAATTCTTCTGGCCGTTATTTATTTTTGAATAATCTTAGCAGCTGTTGCCAACGCCACTAGTAGAAAGTACATGAGCTGAACCACTCAGCTTTTTCCAGCCGTGCTTTGAATCTGCCGAATCACTCAGTTTCTTTCGCCATGTGATTTTTCTCCTGTATCCATCCGCTTCGCGGCGGGACCACTACAGTAGCCCCCCACCAGCGATAGCGAGATTTCTTTCCAGTAGTTACAGTTACCGCCTGAAATGTACACGTCGACCTGAGCGTGTAACTATGGCAGTTGGAATGACACTTGGAGAAGTAGATGTTTCCTCTTTCGATGCCTCCGTCTGTTGTTCGACAAGTGAAGTAGGGTGATCCTCATCTTTTGCAATGTAGGCAGGTTTAACCCGGTCTATATTAACCGTAATTTCCCTTCCACGGATGAGCAGTTTGAAGACTTTATCTCCTCTTTCCATAACCTGGAATGGGCCCTCATAAGGCGGTTGTAGACCCTTTCTTAATGTATCTGTCCTCAGAAACACATGAGAGCAGTTTGAAAGATCTTTATTGACAAATACTGTTCGATGCTCTTGCTGTCGGGGGTTTGATGGTAGCAACTTTTGCATGGTGGCCTTCAGCCTTCCAACGAAAGTGGCTGGATCCGCTGTTCCGAGTGATGGACTTAGAAACTCTCCAGGTAGCCGGATAGTCGTTCCATATACCATCTCCGCTACAGTTGCCTTCAGGTCTTCCTTCCACGCTGCTCTGAAACCGAGAAGGATGGTAGGGAGAGTAGAAGTCCAGTGAATGGTGGCATGAGCTCTGATAGCCGCCTTTAGCTGCCTGTGGAATCTTTCAACTTGACCATTTCCAGATGGGTGGTAAGGACTTGTGCGATGTCGAGCAGTACCTAAGAATTTTGCCAGGGCACCAAAAAGTGAAGCTTCAAATTGTGTGCCTTGGTCCGTTGTAATCCGAAGAGGAGGTCCGAATCTTGCAATCCATCCGGCGTAGAAGATTGAGGCCACTCACTTCGCTGTGATGTCCACCATAGGATAAGCCTCTGGCCATTTTGAAAAACGATCGACGCATGTGAGGCAGTATCGAAAACCTTCGGAAGGAGGTAGCGGACCAACTATATCCATGTGTACATGTTCGAACCTGGCGCTGGGTTGAATAAAGACTCCAAGCCTGCTTTGGGTATGACGTACAACCTTTGAACGTTGACAAGCCAGGCATTGCTGAACCCATGCTCTTACGTCTGACTTCATTCCTGGCCAGACATATCTCTCTCCCACTAGCTTGCCCGTAGCTCTAATCCCAGGATGTGAGATAGAATGCAGACTGTGGAATACCTTTTTTCTATCCACTTCCGGTACGAATGGTGGAATGCGGTCGTTGGTCGTGTCACAAAACAGCTCAACGAAAGGATCGCCTATTGCAAAAGGTTGAAGTACTAGAGAAGATTTATCAGGGTGCAACAATAATTCTGACAGTTCTTTATCACTTTTTTGGTTTTTGGCCATTTCCTGGAAATCAATGTTTGACGGTGTTTCTATCGTTGCAATGTCTATCCTGGAGAGGGCGTCTGCAACCACGTTGTCAATTCCTTTCACATGCTGAATATCGGTGGAAAATTGACTGATATAATCCAAGTGGCGTAGCTGCCTTGGCGAGCATTTATCCTCCTTCTGTCTGAAAGCAAATGTGAGGGGTTTGTGGTCAGTAAAGATGGTAAATGGACGACCCTCCACCATATGTCTGAAATATTTCACAGCCATGTATGCAGCTAAGAGCTCCCTGTCATAAGCACTGTAATTACGTTGGGATGGTGAGAGTTTCTTAGAATAAAATCCAAGTGGTTGCCACTCCTTGTCGATTTGTTGATGCAAGGCGGCGCCCATAGCTGTATCTGAGGCGTCCACAACAATTGCCAATGGTGCATTTAACACCGGATGACAAAGAGTTGCTGCCTCCGCTAAATCCTGTTTACACTTCCTAAAGGCAGTTTCAGCTTCAACGGTCCAGTTTACTGTCGATTTGTCGTTCTTTTTGGAACCCTTAAGGTAATCATTAAGAATTGCTTGAGTTTGCGCAGCTCGAGGTATAAATCTTCGATAAAAGTTGATAATGGCCAAGAAACGACGTAACTCTTTCACCGTAACGGGTTGTGGAAAATTCGTAATTGCCTTTATCTTTTCAGGAAGGGGGGTAATTCCTTTAGAAGTCACAAAATGTCCCAGAAATTGTACTGAAGCTTTTCCTAAAACACATTTATTCACGTTTAGGGTAACTCCATATTCTGAAAGTCTCTGGAAGATCTGTTTCAAATGAGCTAAGTGTTCCTCTTCATCATTTGACGCAACCAGAACATCGTCAAAGTAAGGCACACAAAAGCTAAATTCACCCAAGACTTGGTGGATGAATCGCTGGAATGTTGCTGCAGCATTAGACAACCCGAATGGCATGAATAAGAACTCGAAAAGGCCAAACGGAGTTGTTACTGCAGTTTTTGGAACATCTTCTTTACGAACAGGAATATGATAATAAGCTCTAGCGAGATCCAAGGTAGAGAAAATGGTTTTCCCTTCTAAAACTTGAAAACAGTCTTGAATATGGGGTACAGGGTATCTGTCTGGAACGGTGACACTATTCAGTCGACGAAAATCCCCACATGGTCGCCAATCTCCATTTTTCTTTGGAACCATATGTAGCGGGCTTGACCAACAGCTTTTGGACGGTTGACAAACTCCAGAAGCCACAAGAAATTCAAACTCCTGCTTCGCCGCTTTCAGTTTATCTGGTGGCAATCGTCTGGGTTTCGAGAAAACAGGTGGTCCCTTTGTTTGTATCCAATGTTCCACTTCGTGAACAACTTTATTTGGAGTAAAATTTGCTTTAATAAGCGTAGGAAATTCTGCTAGCAATTTGTGGAATTTAGAGTCCTCAATGATTGCTTTAACAGCAGTGCAATTTCCAGCAGATAAAGTTCCTTTTGTCTGTAAGGTGGTTAATGGATCTATCAAAACACCGTTCTTAATGTCCACTACAAGTCCAAAATGGCGTAAGAAATCGGCTCCGATTATTGGTTGTGACACAGCAGCAATTATGAAAGGCCAGTGGAAATCCCTTCTTAGACCAAGATCAACTTTCAGCAGGCGTTGTCCGAAGGTTGAAATCACTGTCCCGTTTGCAGCAAACAGTTGCATTCGCGCAGCTTGGCTGCTTGGTTTATAGACAGTGTGAGGAACCACGGAGACATTCGCTCCAGTATCGATAAGATATCGTGAAGAAGATGTTTTATCTGCCAAATACAGACGGTGAATCGTCGCCTCGCCGTCACCCTTTTGATTGGATGACGGCTCTAGCGGTTTTCCGCATGGAAGGAACAGGGGGGTCGACACTTCGTAGCTCTTTGTTGAAATCTTCTGTGGTACCAGCAGTGCGCTGAATTCTCCGTTTGTCTATTTCGGCTTGAAGAACGTTGTTTACTGCGGTTTCTTGAATAGCCACGTGGACGGGATTCTAGACGAGAGAGGCGGGTAGTTATTTCACTTAACATCGTCCGCAAATCTGGCTCATCTGCGGAAACCGCTACTGCGTTTACTGAGGAGGCACTAGTTGTTGCCATATCCCACCATTTATCGGGAAGTCGATGAATTAAACAATTCCACTTTTACTCAAACATACTATTTAATAATACTAAAATTATTTACAGTTAGGTAAAAATCAAATATATCCAAAGCTTGAACTACATCAAAATTAAATAGCAAAACGATAACCTTGGAATTCTTCTGGCCGTTATTTATTTTTGAATAATCTTAGCAGCTGTTGCCAACGCCACTAGTAGAAAGTACATGAGCTGAATCACTCAGCTTTTTCCAGCCGTGCTTTGAATCTGCCGAATCACTCAGTTTCTTTCGCCATGTGATTTTTCTCCTGTATCCATCCGCTTCGCGGCGGGACCACTACATAGCCCTATATATACAATATTGTTAAAGGGAATAGGACATGAAGACAGTGTTTAAAAATGCGTTTAATAGTTTCTGAAATGTGTTAAAAAACATGTTCAATGAGGTATTTATCCTTTTCTGAAAGCAAATTAAATCGCATTGCTGCATTCTCATCAAGGGCTTTTAGCATATCCTTCGGCGTATTCCTCTTACTAAAGGATACCTTTTCAAAGCACGCCAGTTAATGTTATCACATTTGTAATCACATTTAACAAAAAAAAAATATTGGTATCGCATTGTTAGAGACATTGTTGATTCTTAACAATAATAACTCTAACAAAAAGGCCCAGTTTTTTCTGGAAAACCAAAGGACGCGTAAAGCGCGTTTGCATAAAACCTTTGCTGCTTTCTGTCGTAAGCCTGTAATAGGCTTACGACAGAAATAATAAGACATTGGGTTTTATATAATCTCACAAACAGTTTAGTTTCAGAAACGATTAAACACACTTTAAATCAACGTCTACATACCTTATTTTGTGTAACAATATTTCCTACTACCCCACTTCCTCCCCCATGGCGGTGAGTTTATAAATTTTTTGGGGCAAAAAAATTCCTATGATTTTCTTTAAATTATGCCCACTTTTGGTAACATAGTCTTCTAGTTTTCTTCTTATGACCATTTCAAAGCAAAACTTTAGTAATAACCATCCTGATTGCTGTAATGTAGATTTAACTTTTCACTTTCTTGTTAGGAAGTATGCAAGAAATAGGGAGATAATCTGAAAATTCGAACTCCAAATTTTGTCAAACGTTCAAAGCATATTTTTGGAAAATATTTGTCTGTCTGTAACAAAGACACAAAAGCGCTTTGAACTAAACGGACTAAATTTGTATGTGGATTTGCATATTCCTATCAAATTTTGGGCAAACCTTTTCAGAGGAAGTCTGGATGTCTGGATCTATATTAATAAAAATGCAACCCGAAATGAGTTGCTAAGCGCAAAACTGGAGAATGGCTTGACCGATTCGGCTAATTTTTATTTTAATATTTTCGTTAAGACACGAGGATGGTTCTTATGGAGAGAAAAAATGAAAAAAACTGCGTGGAAAATAGTTAAAACGACACTTTTCTTACTTTCCCGCCAAAAATCTTCAATTCCTTCCCCCCACACCAACTGAGTAAGATAGCAGGAAGTAATAAATTGTGATTTGTTTAGAAAGAAATGCGCAAAGTCAGTTGGTTTTCATTCATAGATAACGGGATGTTTAAAAAAGAAAGAAAATAGTTGCTTTTATTATTAGTCGGTATGAATATTTAATCTATGCCTGCTATAGAAAGAAAAGTAGTGAAGAAAAAAAGGACAGAAAAGAAAAGAAGGGTGTGTGTGTCACCATTATTTCGTCTGTGCGAGGCATTTTCCAAGCTGTTTTTAAGCTTTTGCATCCCTTGAAAACCAATTGTGTCTTTATTTGTTTAGTGTGTTTACATTAATGAAAATTTGAATCTAATTATTCTATAAAAACAGAATTTTAGACCTTTCCCTCCACCATTTAAGTAAAATATCAATTCCGGGACAATCATTGCTCGGATCGAAAGAGAAAGATGAATAGCACAGTGGACAGATCATCTGAAGAAAATAATAATAAATAATACTATAAATGAATTATATGATTATCAAAATTTGTTTGGTTTAAAAATATTTTGGTGAAAAACCTGTTATGAGACACAGCTACATAAAATATTAGTGAGCATTAATACTGGCGGACAAACTGGTCGCCAAAGGCGGCTAGTGTTCTAATATAAGTTAATATAATAAACACAAAATGGAAATATCAAGATAGACAAAGCTCGGTTAACTTTACATACGTAATGTAGATACCTGTCGAATTTTGAGTCAGATTTAGCTAGAGATTGACTGTTTGGGGGTTTATACGTTCAGAAGCTCAGTCAATTTTGAGATGAAATAATAACTATGATGTCATAGTTCTACGTCAGCCTTTTAAAAATGCATTTGCTGTCAAAGAAGCATACGTAATGATAAATCAATACTGTTAAAAGCTGGTCAACCTTTTAAGAAAGCCTCTGCTTTCAAAGGAGCATGCATAATAATAATAATGCAATACTGGTAAAAGCAGGAAAAAAAATATTATTTTCCAGTAAATTTTGAAGACATCAAAAACTTCTAACCTAAACAACATCATGTTCTCACATGATAATAAATAAAAATAAAAAATAAAATAAAATAAATAAAATTTTAAATTTAGTTTCGATATCAAAAGTTTTGTTCTGTATCAAATTTTGGACCAAATTTGTGACATGAAACATATTCTGAAACCCATATTTGTTTATTTTTTACTGTATTACTTAACACAAAAAGCGTTAATCATGTCACTAAAAGCGAAAAGGGAAGCCTTCCTACAATTTTAAAAAGGTCTATCTGATTTTATATAAAATGGAACAATTATAAAAATGTCTGGATTTATATTAGTTTGGTTTAGATAAGCTATATTAATGCCTCATTTGAAATGAATTTTGGGACTATTTGGGTTATATCTCATATTAATGAATTAAGATAAGATGGTGAAGGAAATACTTAAGCGGCACTTCTCCAAACTTTCCCAACAAATGAACGAGAGGGCATTTGTGCCCGATTTGCTATAATGTATATTTATTTATATAATAAATTATTTTTTTAACTATTAATTTAGCTATTATATATTTTAGTATATAGTATTGTGTAATTATGTTATAATTAATTAGTTTTATTTGGCTTAATTATATTACTGTCTCGCTTGAAATAAATTTTAGGACTCTTTGGGTCGGATATCATATTTTTGAATGAAGGTCAGATGACGAGATGTATTTAATCGGCACTCCTTCTACAAACTTCCACTACACATGATCTAGAGGAAAAGTAGCCCCTATTTATTGTATTATAATTTAGTTATGTTATTAATAATTATTTTAACTATTAATTTAATTATCGTTAACTATCATATATTTAATATAGTTACATATTAATTAATTATTTTTATATAGGTTGGTTGCATTTATGTCCCATTTGAAACCCATTCTAAAACTTTTTGGGTTGGATCTTGTACTTTTGAGACGAAATCAGATGACGAGGACGATACTTAAGCGGAAACAATTCTCCAAAGTACCGCATCACATCAACCAGAGGACATTTGGGTCCGAGCTTATATAAATTATAATAGTATAATAGTAAATTTTAAGATCTGTATGAATTCTTATAAAATTGTGTAAAAGTAGAAATGCAAGATGACCATCCTTATTCTGTTAAAAGTATTGTATTTTTTCAGTTGGTTTAAAAACCAAATAATTTCTTTTTTCTCATTAAAATTCTTAAATTATTAATTAAAATTTCGTTTAATTATAACTTAGTAATTAAATTTAGGAGTAAAACTAAGAATTTCAACCAAAAAACAATTAAAATTTTTTTTGATCAAAACGTTAAATTAAACGTAAAAATTCATTTTCCATACCTAGAAAAACATGACATTTTCTACAGATTCAAAATTTTCAAAAGATTTTATTAAAAATAACCGATATAAAATTGTAATTTATAAATATAAGGTAGAAAAAACTTATCTCAATTTAGGATAAAAACTAGACAAGAAAAAAATTGAAGAAAAATAAAATTCTTTTGAAACTTGAAAAATTAAGTAATTATAATTTAACCAAAAGGATTTTAATAAAGTTTAAAGGAAGTCTATTTTCTTATGATTAATATTTCAAAAAACAATTTAACATGTTAAGAAAAAAAAATTATTTTAATTTACATTTTTTAAGCGAGGATAATTTCAGAAGTGAACATTATGGTTTTTATAAATCTAGTTTCAAAAAGAATTTCCTTTAGTTGTTTGACATACTTAAAATTTAATTAGATAAAAGACTTTGATAAGATGGAAAATTTTTCTAAAAATAAATTAATTATTAAACAGGATTAGAATGAAACGCTTAAAAATAATCCTTTTAACTGTACATGAAAGATTATTAAAGGTCGTTAGTAAGTACATCTTTTCATTAAATTCTATAAGTAATCTTAGGTTATGTCGAAAAAATATTTTTTGTCGATAAAATGTTTTTATGTAGGTTGTCCATTTTAAATTTAATTTTATTACTAGTAAACAAAATTAGTACATGCATTAATTTTTTTTAGCAATTTTTAATGCAAATATACTATTTTAAAAGAGAACAATTTGTTTAATTTGGGCAAGCTAACTGAAAATAATTTAATTTTCTAGTTTTTACAGAAAAAAAAACAATATTTATTTTCTAATGGCGAAAAAATTTTTATACGCAATAATTGCACAGTAAACATAAACAAGAGAGGCTTTTAAATTCATACTAAAAAGAGTATTTGTTAACATATTTAATTCCTAAAAGGCTTTTACTTACAAGTTTTGCAATTTTTCTTTCTCGATAAGTTAGTATAGAGAAAGCATAGTAATCGTCAAAAGATTTAAACTCGAGATTTTATGAATATCTACGTTTTAAATCTCTATGTTGATACAAGCGCTCACCAAAGTTGGCGATATTTGACGAGGAGCTTCGAACCAGTCGGGTTAGTTTGGCGAAAGGAAAAGTCTGGTAACCGTTGGACCTTTCACGAAGTCCCGTGTGCTTTTGGGCGCTCGCTCGCTCGGTTATATAAGGGGCGGGTTGCCGTAGTTTCGGCAGAGAGTTTTTCCTCTCGGAAGAGAAGCGTCTCGCTGGACTAGCGGATTACTTTTATCGCTTGTTATTTGTGAGCTGTGTTTACGTTTGGGGTTAACATTATATTAATGAGCTCACTGTGATTTACTATTTGCTGTGCAATACGTTAGATATTTTGCAGACTGTGTTTATTGTGCGTAAGACTTGTATTTACGCTTTAAGTGACTGTTGACTGCTGTTTTTATCTGAAGTTTTCCTCTCTCAAGTCTTCCTGTAAATAGCTGTAAATAAATTTGTTTGAGCTGTCCTCATGAAAATGTCAATTTAATCCGAACCGGCTACGCTAAAAACGTAACAATATATTTGGAAAAACATATTTTTTGGCATTTTTTGTCCGTCTGCCTGCATATATGCCTGTAAAAATGATAGCTCAAAAACAATTAGAGCTAGACGGGTGAAATTGGGCATACGGAATTTACACCAAATTTGAAAATTTCTGTGAATTTTTGAGCAAAATCCATTTGGTGAAACTCTAACCATTTGGCTATTCTAATATAAGTTAATACGACAACAACAAAATAAAGAGAGCTAAATAGATACATTTTAGTTTACATATTTAACATCCACAGTATAGACGTCAACCAAAATTTGAGCTAAATCCAAAAAAGAATTGGCTCCTTTTCAGTATCCTTAGTAACTGTTAAACGCGATGATTTAAAAACATCAAATTCAATATAAGATTTTTTTACTACTAGTTCTGTGCCATAATTTTGTTCCAATCTACTATTAATAACAGATTTGTTGTTGTTACTTATGACTCCTGCCATATTGAACAAGTAGTCTGCTGCTGCACCAGCAGATTTAAGCCGAAAGGAGCGTCTCTTGTTTTTGAAGTAGCCCCAACTAGGGCCAAGAGTACGACTTAGCTACACACTCACCACATTCGCTTGTACAGCCCCTTTTGCAGGGGGGTGGGGGCATAGTCACACATCTGACAGCTAGCACACAGAAGAACAACCATGCCCAAGTCAGAACTTGAATCTGGGATCTCCAGAACACGAAGAAGACGTACTACCTCTGTGCCAGAAAGCCGGCAAAACACGTTTAAAACAGATTCGATTTTCGAATACTATCACCCCCCTCCCCTGGCATCTTTGGTTTAGTTTAGATATATATTAATGACCTGTTGTAAAGCAACACTAGGGCTTTTTTGGGTTGGACGACCTCGTAATTTTGAACCATGGTCAGGTGACTAGGGCAACACCTGAGCTGGCACCACCTTCTCTATACCACACCAGCTGGAAGATGTGTGGTCCCGATGGATTTAGCATGCAGCAGACCCCCTTACACGACTGTTCTTCGGTGGAATCTGGTGTCGAACAGGAAACCCTAAGACCTTACCCCCAAGCCACCGCTCTACTCACCTGCCAGAGATTATTCTTGAAATAATTCGCCAAGGATAGCAAGATTGATTCGATAAATATGTTAAAATCATGCCAAAAATCGATATGTCGTAGCTATTATACGCCAATACCATACAAGACGTTCAATGTTTTCTTATTAGAGAGAATGCGAGAAAGCTATTGAGGGACTTCTCCCACTGGTTTTATCTTAAATAGGAGAAAACATTCTGATGTTGAGGCTAAAAAATTATGAGAAAAAATAGGGCTTTGGAAAGGTTTTTGTTAATATTAAATTCTTTTCAGAAAATAAAATGTAAAGTTTTCATCGAATTACTTGGATGTAATTATGCCATCGCTGACAAAAATCACTTCATAGGAATTGATTTCACTATTGCGAGACGGAATTTAAATATGTGTAAGTTTCAGGAAGAAATCTCTTTGAATCCAATTCGATTGATAAGAAAAGGCTTACGATGTTAGAACTGAATTTCGAAAAAATGCAGCAATTTAATATTTTTCCAACCATTAGTTAGTACCCAACTTCATACCTGACTATCTAATAGTTCATTAATTTATTTTATCTGATCACTAGTTTTTAGAAATTCAATAATTCTAATTTTTATCATGTGAGAACATGATATTGTGTGGGACGAGATAATCTGTTTTGTAGGGTATTAGCTTAGCATCCTTTAGGTTGCGAGTTCGAACTAACCAGACGAAGACTCCCCATGTGTGTGGTGGCTGGCGCTCGTTAAATCTGTCTTGATCACAAAGTCCACCATGTGGAGAGTAATACCACAGGGGTTACTGGGTCAGAGGTGATCGCTTTCTAATCCAGATCTAAATTACGATCTGTGGATGAATGAATGTAAAGCGCAAATAAAGTCCACCCCATAAAAAGGGTTTGTGACGGGTGTAACCTAGAAGACAGACTTCTCAGGAATCCATACCCTCAGACGCTACAGCATACCTCCTTCCGTTGTAAAGCAGATCACGAGAACAACAAGATATTATTTTGGTTTGAGGTTTTTGAAACCTCAAAATGCATAAGCAACAAACTGGCTATCTATCGCTTTTCAAATCCTTTCAGTCGCTTTTCGCATCAATTTTTCGCTTTTAGGGTAATCAGAAAATAATGCCGAAGGTTGTCACATTTGGAGATTTATCGCCATCTAAAGTTACAATTTGATTTCCTAATTATTCATTCACTAAATTCATACAAATTTTCTTAATTAATTTAAGTCATTAATCAGTTTAAACCAGTTTGAAATAATCCCGAAGTTATCAGATTACACATGCATCGATATTTAAAAAAAGATGGTTTTTTTTTGGTCGTGCTCCAAAACGTTGTTTGTGAGCTAGAAAAATTGAAAATAAAAGTTAAAATTTTTTTTTATATATATATATATATATATATATATATATATATATATATATATATATATA